>JAOUZG010022948.1:710813-766159 GCA_026289955.1 Argiope argentata
ACACACACACACACACACACACACACACACACACACACACACACACAGGAATAATATTCTAATTTCTGCACAATAATTCACTGTTCACTACATATCAAGATGTCATACAGTCACTTTTAGAAGAGAAAATAGGAAACTAAGACACATAAAAGTTATGAAAAGAAATTGGTTTAAATGCCAAAATAAAAATTTCTATTTTAAAACTTCATGCTATTCTTAACTAACAGCACATAAATTAGAAGTATTAACTATTCATAAATAGAATATGCAGTTCAAAAGATAATTTGTAATAATAATTCTAATTATGGCACTTAATTTTTTAATGCAAAAAAATGATTTGAAAATAAAAGGAACAATTCTATATGCTATTTATTTCACTAAATAAAGGAAAAAAATACCTTTAAATCCCCAGGAAGACGATCTGTGAGTTTTTTGGCATATTCATGCATTTTGGGATGTAAATACAAGTTAGTTAAATGCCATAATTTATGCATTTGATCAGTAGCTGCTTTAGTTACTTTACTGTAGAAAGAAAATTAAATGTTATTTCATTTATATCTCTAAACATCATAGATGAACTAATGTTAATAAAGATTCATAAACATATTTTAAAACAACCTATGATGTATTACTGAAAATGTCTATACACTGAAAATGATATACAAGCCTGATTTATATTTCTATTTTTATAATAAAAATAAATAATTTTCCATAAGATTTCAAAAGGTTTAAGTCACTATAAGTCACTAATCGATGATAATATTTTAAATAATTGTTTTCCTTTCAGGGGGAAGAGTTTTAACAGCACTAATTTCATAAACTATTAGGCTGCAAAAGTCAATAAAAGTAAGAAAAATCGAGTTAAAATTATTTCCTTACTCAAACTGAATAAGCAATTTTGTTCAACAATAATACAAGTATTAAAAAATTATCTGTGAATTAAAAAATGTGATATGCAGATAATACTATAAATAGCCTTTTTTTTTCTTCTTTTCCATCAGAAAGACATCCTCAATAGAATAAAAGTTACATAACACAAAAAATGTTTTTACTTCATCGTTTAAACAAAACCAGAACTTAGCTGAAAATTGTTTTATACCACATTTCAATATTAACATGAAATCAGCTTAATAATAATAAGACAAACAACCAGTTCTTTTAAAAAATTAGTAGCAAAAAGTTTTTTGTACAGCTAGAAAAGCAGTATTTGAGAGAAGTTATAATGATCAAAATTATATTCAAACATTAATTATATATCTAAAGCATGACAACCTGGTCTGATGTCATTCTCCTAAATAATCTCTTAATCATAAATTTTTGTTTCATTAATATAATATTTAGCTTTTAAAGCTTTTGTATATGTCTTCAACAACAAATGTATTTTATGAGATGAAATCACTAAATATTTTTTAATGTGCATGCATGTGATCCATTTATGTTAAGACTCACTAATAAAGCTTTTGTTCTTGTTTCTATCTTCAAGAAAATTAAATATTTGTAATTATTAGATACTTACTAATTTTCAAGCAATCAAGAAGTTTTTATTTTATAACAGTTAGATGCAAAGAATTCCATTTGTAATGCAGACATTTTTTTAATTATTTCTCATATATAAGAATCTATCAACATAATCACACTTTTTGAATATATATTTATAAATATAAAAAAAAATTTTTATAGAGGTGCTGAAAAAAAAACACTATTTCTTTTCAAAATAAATAATAAAAAAATCGGAAAATAAAAAACTAACTTACGGATGGCAGTGACCAACACTCACAGTAACAATACCACCAAACATGTCTAGATATCTTTTTCCAGTATGATCCCAAATATATTGCATATAGCCTTGACTAACCAAAATTGGTTCTCGATATAATAATTGAATACATGGATTAATGCTTGAATTTCTTGACTTAATAACATCATTGTAGTTTGGTCCCTATCAAGAGGAAATACAGATTTATGAATCAGGTTATTTGATTAATAAATAAAGAATTACATGAAAGTGCAAATGATCTTTTTCTTTGATCTACAATACAAAAAATAAAAACGTACTTCATTAGCATAAGTAAATTGGCTAATATCTAAAAATTTATTCTTTAAAAAAATCAGATATCCACACAAATTTATATATAATAAATATCAGATACTTGCATAGTGTTGATACTTTCAGATGTTTATTTAATAGTTTCTACTACAAGCAAGTTATAAAGAAACATCATAGTTTATGACATTTCTTATTTAATTATTTGTTGCCATATACAGAGTGCTTTTAAAATATCAAGCAGAAAAATAAAAGCAGGAAGAGGAGACCAAAAAAAAAGCTGTTTGCAATTGAAAGTATTTGGAAAATATGTAGATTAAGCTAGTACAAAGAGCTGTTTAGATCATAGCTAAATTAGATTTCAAGCAGCACAAATCGCTTCACAAATTCTGAGTTTGTGAATATGATATCATGAAAGAATGTATCTTAATATTTGAGATACAATTATGTACAACACAGTAGAACAATACATTCTACCACATCATTTTTTGAACCTTTTTATAGAATATCTTACTGGAATTTCCTGCTAATGTTTCTCCAACTGTTCAATGGGAAAGTGGCTTTACCATTACAAAATCTCAGTTCAGTTCAGCAGAAACTCTAAAAATTATCTGTATCTTACATGCAGCCCATATTGGATTGAATATTTGGATCAGTTCGTTGAACACAATGATCATATTTGACATGCATGAATTTCTAATTTTAGGAACACATTAACAGCATGATATACAAAAATCTTATTGAGTCCAGAGAAGATCTAGGGGCTCAGACTCTTAGATGCTGCAGGAAATATTCAAGACATGACACAATTTTACTTATGTATGCCAATTTATATGTTGCTACTGTGAATTTTATCATATTATTAGTGGTTACTTTTTCAAATACCTATTGAAGAAATTTAATTGATAAATTACTTGTTTCTTTGGACTTAATCAATTATTCTCATTTGCATACTGTTCATATCATCATTAATGTGCTAATACTGAGATGTACTGCTTCTACACAAACTTATTATTTAAAAAAGCTGTTTATTTTTTGGCCTTGAAGTTGCCTTACATTTTTGCTAGTTATTTTAGAGATATCACATATAGCACCTTTCTGAATTCAAACTATAGATTCTTCCCTTTTTCTAAACATTCAATGACTTTTTTTTATCTATTAAATATAGATATAAGTAAATATAATACAATCAATGCTTCATTTGTTTACTTTGTTGTTTTGATTAATTTGTTATATCAATTTATTAATATAATTAGGATTTAAAATATTTTTAGATCAACTTTTGATTAAGATAAGCTAGCTTTTAATAGTTTCAACTTACTTTATTACATGCATTTTTGCAATAGATCAAACCAAAGAAGTAAGATGGAATTTAAGCAGGGAAGAACATAATTGTCTTTGAAAGCAAATAGATTGTCTTTCTTCTTTTTTTAAAAATTCTTTTTAGTCTATTTTATTTTTTGGGTGAATTTTTGGAACCACATTCTTTACAAATTTTTGCTTCAAAGTGAAAGACAAAGGTTGATAAAAACAAAATATTTTTTCTCTGAGTGTATGAACTAAGAGCTGAAGCAATTTGAATGGAAACATGAATGAAGAAGATTTAAAATAACTCAGCCAAATCCTTAATAAAATTGCATTACATAATCTACTAAGATAATAGTGAATGTTAGAAAAAGGCATGGTTTAAGATACAATACTTACTATTGATTGATTACATTGATAACATAAGATAGTAAAAATAATATGCAAAAAGTTCCAAGTATCCCACATAATTTAATAACATCCTAATTCTATTCAAATAATAGACATAGCATTCTTTAAAGATATTAAGCTATCAAATTTAACATACATTAGCTGACAACATTTAAATAAATTTTTAATCTTTATGTACTCTAATTGATATTCCAGTACCAACAACATTATTTTTGAAAATAAAGTTGAAAAAAAATTGGACTATTTTTTTTTTATTCTATATAATTGAAAGTCATCTTTTTTTCCCAATGTTTTATTTCACGTTGAAAAGAATATAAGAGAAAAAATACACCTTTGCTTTTTAAGCCTACCAATTTATAGTCATATTTTAAATTAAAAGAAGAAGAAAAAAAATTTTTTTTCTGTATAATAGTATTGCATTCATACATATATTCTTTTAAAGCATTTATGCATTTTTTTTCGTTTTGGAGTCTTTTTATAATAATTATTAATTTCAGAAAGTTACAGTTCCTAATTAATTATAAAATGCTCATCTTCATCAGATTATGAAAAGAAAAACCTTTTATAAACTTTCATATTACATCAATAGATAGATAAACATTTATCTGTAATTAGAAAATTTCAGTTCTCAATAACTATTGATTTCATGGGTCTACTGTACTTTACGTATACTAAGATAAAACTAATTAGTTTTATCATTTGGTTGAATTCAGATTCAAACTTAAGACATTCAGCTGAGACTTTATCATTTGATCAGTGTAGCCTTGAATAGTTACGAGTTAAGATATATTATGCAAAATAAGCTAGTAATAGTTCAAATATTTAGAACAAGCACTTTTAAAATCCTTAAAAAAATTTCATGTCATTGATTTTAAAAATCTTGCAATAGTTTAATTGTTAACATCTTGCAGAGTTACAACTATGACTAAAGTAAAATTTGAAGATAAATTATATACCAGCAATTCTTTGAAAGCAAAAATTATTAAAATACACAATATGCAAAATATATTTACCTGATATGTTTGAGGTTCAAAAGAAATGGAAGGTAAAACTGGTTTTGTTGCAGAATTACTATAATATCTAAAAGCTTAAGAAAAAAGTTATACTTTAAACAAAAAAATTAAATAATTATAACAATGAAATATATGAATAATAAATATGAAAATCAAAATTTCTAATCATGATATAAAGATATTTATAACAGATACCTTTTCAAATAGAAATTTATAAATCTTTTTTTTAATTGATTAAATACAGCATACCTTTCTATTATAACCATATCATTTGATTTTTTTTTCATTTGTCTAATATTCTGCTTTTTCCTTGAAATTATAGAGAAGCAAGCAAAATGAATATATAATATGCAACATTTCTCAGCTTTGAAATAGAGAATTATAAATATTCATAATGCCTTCAACATCTGAAGAGTACTTAATGTCCCCCCTCCCTTAACTAAAAACAAACAGCACTCTGCAATTTTGTTATGCAAAAGCTTAACATAATGAAAGAAAAAAAATTCTATTTTCTTAACAACACAAATGAAGCAGAATAAATCATATTTAAAACATCTATTTCTCAAGTGGGCTTAAGACAATATTTTGTACTTAAAAAATTCCTTTGTCTTCATTAGCAGCTACAGCAGAAACAGAGTATTGAAAGCAAGGGTCTATTTATAAATCTATTTTTGTGTCAAAAGCAAGTGTATGTATGACAGTTTGGTCTTATTTGAATAATATATTATAATAAATGAGTAACAATTAAGTTACACTATAAAATGAAATAAATAAAAAGTTCAAATATTTCAATACAGTTATTATAATTCAAACAATGAATGCATAAATTTAAAAAAAAAAAAACCAAGATAAAAAATTATTGAAAATCCTAATAATAAAATGTCATTCTCCCTGAAATGAATTTTAATTTGCCATTCTTTGAGACTGTTTTCATTTTAATATATTATCCTTACTCAAATTATTTTTTTCAAACCATTAAAATTCAAAACTTTTTGTTACAAAAAGTAAAATAAATACAAAACATAACTCTTTTTTTCCTGCCGTATTAAACAGTCACTAGAGAAATAAAAAAAATTACATAAACTCATTGTCTTCCATTGATTTACATAGTAAAATATCAAACATGCGAGAAAAACTAGAAGCAATTAAAATGTGAGAAAATGAACTTAAATAATACAAAACAAATAATTAATAAGGCAATTATTGTAGTACACATCAAAATAAATAGACATAAATAAATTAAACATTTGATAAGAATATGAAATTTAAAAAGAGGGTATATTTTTAAAGAAAACTTAAGTATATAATGAGTCACATTCTATTTTTGTATTTGAATTTAATTTTGTAAGCTCCCACCTTGTTGCTTTGAAGCATTTGATTTTGGAAAACTCAATAGCAAAGTCAATAAGAATATTACAGACGGTGATTTTTAATTAATCCGTAGAGGATCAAGAATAAAATCTAGGATTGAAACATCAAAATCACCGTTTATCAGATGTAAAATGTTTAATCAAAATTATTTATGCTAGAAAGGTGATATTGTTATATTGTATTAATTACTATGTATATTGTTATAATTACAACCGGGACAGTATAAAAACTTCCATACCTAAGTCATTTAACAGGCTTTTCCTGAATGTTACTAAAACTTGTGGAACTCTATGAAACATAGTTGATAAATTTTGTTTTAAATAGTTGAAGGTAGAATTAGTACTGTCTTAAAAAATGAAGTTCTTTTTCAATATTTGCTTCTACGCTGGAAAGATGATCAGTAGCGTGATAGCAAGAACATCAGATAAGATGTTTGTTTACATATAAGAAACTCATGAAACAAATTTAGTTTCGAATTTAAATTCCGTAATTTTCAAAAAGGTAATGCCAAAAAACTACACTGCAATTAATAAGAGAATCAATTTTTTTCTCTGGATTTTGATTCTGTATTAATATTGCATGGAAAAATAAACTGTTTTCTTTAAAATCAAAAATAAATTTTGGATTCATAAATAATGCAAAAATATTTCTTATCCGGGATTTAAACTTGGAAAATTCAGCTAATGCCACACTGGAGCTAAGAGAAATGAATACAAGCTGATGATATATCTCATTAAATGGCAACAATCCTGAATGTCCTTTTCGGCAAGGAAAATAAACAAATAAAGAATTTTATTGATAAATATATAAGTGAGCATAGCAGACGAATTTAAATTTTAAAAGTTACTGTCTGGTATTTCCTGAAATTGTTTCTTTTATAATTCCGCTTTCTTCTTTACTAATTAATTCTGTAAGCATAATATCAGTAGTGGTTGAATTTCTGTGCTATCTAACGTTGTTTTCATTAAAAATAAATATTCGAATTACGACTGCATAATGATTTTATCCAAGGTACGATTTTATTCTAATCGATTTATATTTCGTATTTTGAAGGAAATTCTATGTTGTATTAATTGCCTTCAGCGGACCTTAATTAATTGTAATTTTAAACCTTCCATTTGTAAGATTTCTTAATTTGTTTACCCTTCTAGAGTTTTTAAAGAAATTTAGTAATAAATTTGCTGAAAATCTATGCAAATTATTTATTTAATTTCTTTATTTAGTTTTATAAATAAAAGTACATTTCTATGTATAAGTTGTAATTGAATTTCATTCATATTTGTTATAACTATAAAATATGTTTGGTTAATTATATTTATTACTCTTTTGTGTGTTGGATTAGGTGATAAATGCTGGAGCATGTATTGGAAGTGTTACTGCCTTATATTCTGTTTCTCATAATTTGACTGCTAAAGCTATGGTTGACTGCCATGAATGCAATATGAAGCGACTTCCAAAAGCAAGAGAAGTAAGTTAGATTTTGTTTTAGTCTTTGCATTTGATATGTTGTGTTCTGTACTGGGTTAAGAAAAACATTGTACATTTTGTCATTCATACTATCATATGAATCAAGATAAATGGCCCAAAATTTTAAGTTTATTTATATAAATTATAAACCAATTTTGAATATGGGTTTTTAGTTTGAAAGTAATATAATTACAAACTAAGGACCTTAAATCAACCAAGCCTTATGATTAGACTCCCCTGGTTTAATTTCACTCTGTTCTGGCCATAATTTATTCATCCTCGGAAAAATTCTTTAGATAATAGAGATTATATTATAAGTGGTATCTTTTATTTTAAGAATTTATGGCTCAGGCTGAAATATTATCAAATCAATTATATTATAAGATACTAAAGAGTTGATATCTTTTTATAAAGATACTTTTCAGATAAAATCTTGCAATTGATTATAATATTTTGGAAATAGTTGTTACTTGGTTTAGCTTGTAAATGTATAGTATTTTCAACTTCATTTGTTTATTTAAATTAATTTAGCTAACTTTAGTAGAATATTTGTTTTATATTGAATTGAAAATTGTATTTTTTTAAAACTGTATAAGCTGTGTTAAAATAACTGTATAAACTGTTGAAATGTATAAGCTGCATTAAAAAGTACTGATACTGTTAAAAGTTTATTAACAAGATGGATTATCACATATTGCTAATTTGGGTCACAAAAATATGATTCTTAGATTTATTCTATTTTCAAATTCTTTTGTATTCATTATTCTGTAAATTTAGAGGGATTTTTATTAATGAATGTGTCTTGTATTATTAGGAAGAGGGAGTGAAGATTTATTTACTTCAGACTTTGCATTTATTTTGATTTGCATTGGTTTAAAGCTCTTCTGTGATTTATATGGTCTAATCGTTAATAGAGTTTTTGCACATTTTGAATTATTAAGAATAAAATGACTTAATACAAATTTGCATAGATAAAGACAACATCTCACCATGAACATGTTTATAATATAACACAAATAATGAAGATCATTAAAAAATCAATCGGACTTCTTTGGTCTAATTAATTGGTTTTCAATTTGAAGATTAAATGTTATCATGAGGAGTGGACAACTAATTTTCTGAAAAAGGCATTATTACATTTAGTGACCTTAATAATTTCGTAGAATGAAATTTTCATCAAAATCTTATTTTTTTTATTGTGTTTTTCTAATCAGGATGTAAATTGATCATTTGATGAAACATATTCATTTGCATGTGCATATCTTTGCAGCTTTTCTCAAATGGTATTTATTTATTTGAAGGAGAATTGATAACTCCAAATAAACTTTGTTTATTTTTTGGGCCCTTTGCCTTCAATCTCAAATTTTTATTATTACATTTAAAAATTTAATTTAAAGATGTGCCCATAGCCATAATAGATTTTGAGTGCAAAAATTTACTGGAATAGCAAGAGTTTTTAAAAAAAAGATTCATGAATTTTTGCCTAAAGGGAATCCAATTTTAAGTTGCATTTGGTATATCATCATTCTAAAAAGGATTGGTTTTAAGTTCTATATATAATATGTTCACATTTATATTTTCTTAAAATTCTGAGAATAAAATATACTTTAAATTATAAAGATTTTACTTAATATGAGAAAATTTTGTTTATTTACTTCAAAATTTCTTTATTTTCTCTAATTTTTCTGATTTTAATTTTTGGTATATTTTGTGGTCTGACACGCTTTAGTTATCAAACTAAAATGTCCTTGGTCTTGTCAAACTTCGATTTTCTTATTCTCTTCATTTTAGAAGTCAGCTTCTTCAATGACTGTTTTTTATGAAGATTATTATTTAATGTGGTGCTGAGAATACGGTGTTTTTTGGTGAAAGCTATTTTTCAAAAAGTGCAATTAAGTTTTTTTTTCTCTCTCTCTCTTTCAAGTACTAGATAAATTTTGGTTTTCTTGAGGTGTTAAATATGTTATTGAACCATGAAATTCCAAGAGAAAAAATAGCCCTTATAGTATGACTTTCTTACTGTGAAATAGACTACAGTGCTAAGAAAAAAAAAGAAAAAAAAAGAATTACACTCGAAAGATTCTCAGCAATAAGTGTTCTTTGAATAATTAGTGAGGAAAAGTATGGTACCCATGCATAGAAAAATTCGCAAAATGGTTGTTGTATGGAAATAAATGCTTAACATCAATATGGAACTACAGGTGTTTTGTTGAAATGACAAGTTAGATCAAAATTTCCTGTAAAGGCTTGGCTTAAAAATAAGGAGTCAGGCTGAAAAAGCATCATGATGGCATCCGAAATAGAGAGCAAGGATGCTTTTGGTCATTTTTGAGTGTGACAAGTTATTCAGAGTAGAATTCATTTTTAAATAGAATTAGAATTATAAATTGCAATCATAGAATCATTTTTTTTTTTAGAAATTGCAAACACTGAATTAAAAAAATGTGAAGAGACACTGAGACTATTCTAACTTATGACTATTTTGGCCTCATGAATGAGCCTCATGTTAGTGACTGAACATTTTTTAATTATGGAATACATTAGGTAACGAATTTCTGATTTAATTATAGATGTTTACAAATCTCATTTGAAACAACTGAGAAAGTGAAAGCTTTACTCTCTCCAAAGTGGATACTGAAAAAAAGTAATGCATATTTATATTGCACAAGATTTTACTTTAAAAATGTATAAAAGTGAAATCACTTTCTACTTGTTCTAGCTTTCATTAAGGAATTTGTAAAGTTACTTTTGTTTATTCACATCAGTGTATGCTTAAGTATTTTTTTTTTAATAATTTTTTAGCTGCCACTTTATGACAAGGATGGTGAGGACTTTACTGTAGAATATGATGAGCAATCAAAAATGCCTTTAATTAATGAAATCTCTGTAGTCAGAGTCCAGCTTTCTGGAATAGCATCTTATTTAAATGTAAGTAATTTTTTTTCTTTGCTTATTCAGAGTATTCTATAACTTAGATTTCTTTTCCTCCCTCTACATTATTTATATAAATAGTTTTATGTTTTGTGTTGTGTTGAGAGCGGTATATTTATTACACTTTTATTCATACAAAAATTAAGTACTGATTATATTATTAGTTACAGTAATAACTGTTATCGATTATTTCATGCAATTTTATTGATTCTGAGAATGGTATGTTTGAAATTATGCAACAAAATATAAAGCTTTTTTTTTCTTTTGATAAGCTTATTTTTTATTAGAGAGCTTTAAGTAATATTATGATGCAGAAGCATTATGAGACAATTCTATTATTGTCTCATATGCTTCTATTGAGACATTGATTTGTGACATTATATTTAGAATTCTTCTGTTCCATATCTTTTTTTATGCATTTCTTTTTCTATATTTACCTTAAAATATCCGATATAAATTATATTTATTTAGAATGTAAATTATTTTCACTTTTCATTAATTTCTGAGAATTGCTGCAAATGAGTGCTTATACTTCTTCTCTTTGTTAATATGTATGAGCATATAAAAAATATCTCTTTTTCCTTAAAAAGATGATAATTTTTACAGGTTGTTAAGGACCAAGCTGTGCATATATATGAAACTGGTGTTGCACATTCCAAAGGTAAGTTCTAGAAGTAGCCTTGAATTATGTGTTTTATTCTATAATATTTTATAACTATTCAAAATAGAACTTCTATTATTTAAGTGAATGGAATTGTATTCAAATTATACTATTAATAAATTGTAGATTGTTGTTATTTTTTCAAATATTTTGTTTGGTGTGTGTGTGTTCTATATTTATACAAGTGCCAAATGAATTTGAACAAAATCATGAATTATCATTGCATGGAAAAGTGCCAATTTGTCTGAGTGTGCTATAATTAGATAATTAGAAATGAGGCATTTTAAGATTTATGTCATGTGATTTATGAATTCATATATTTTTGATTCATAAAATATGCTTGTTTATTTCATTGTATTTGGAAAGCTCAGCATGAAATATTTTCTGGAATATTTTCATCCTTCATATATCATGCATTTTATTTGAAACCTTTTTATCTAGTTATTGTCTTGATATTTTTGCCATTAATTTCTTTTCACATGATGAAATAAAGTATTTTTTATTTTTTAAAAATTCATTCTGATGTCTTTAAAAAGAAAACTATTTTTATTTAACAATTTATTTAAAAGAATTTAAACTGCAAATTACTAATATGATTGCTTATTTCATACTGTTTTATATTGAAATATGCAGTAATTTAATGATTCTCTTAATTTGATCATGTACAAAAGGGGGGGTATTCACTGCTTTAATATCTATAAGTAATTCTTATTAGTTATTTCTTATTAAAAGTATTGTTCGTTCTATTTTTAAGTCTAAAAGTCTTATTCCTGCATATTTGTTATCTTTGCAAATTGAAAAAAGGGAATAATTTTGTAACATGATTAACAGAATTAGTTTAACTTATTAAAGTATGTTGAGCATATAAAGTTTTAAAAATTTTTCAGGTTCATATGATTACATAATTAGTGAAGAAAACAAAATTCCACGCATTTTAGCAATTTTCTCCGGAGGTTTACTCGGCATAATTTTTGCTCGAAAAGGTAAGAACTAATTTCTTTATCCATAGTTCTTTTTCATTCGTGGTGATTATTATTTTTGTTTTTCACTGTTCTTATGCAAAGCCTCATAGCTAATTGCTAAGATATTACAGATAGAAATGTGTTTCCTGATTTAAAAATGCTCTAAACAATGTTAAAAAATGATATTTTATGTTGTAGTAATGTACTGCTGGAAAAATTAGTAAAATTAAGATGGTTTGAGTTTTTTTAATTTGCACTATTTCCATGACCACCTCAATGAAAATATGCCAATCAGTTTGTGGTATTCTTTTGATTGACCTAAAATAATAAAAGTAAAAGCATTTTAGTCAGATAAGAATGAAATTTTCTTTGTTTGGAATGCTAATGTGTTAAAAATATTTTTTATATTTATTGATTTAAACATTAACTTTTATGTAATTGAAAATGTTTCTACAACTGAAAGTGTTTGCCTATTTCTTTATAGACCAAGAAGACTTGAGTTTTTACTATTGTGTTCCACATTACAATCAGGTTCCACAGAAATTTGATTTACTCTTATTTCATAAATAATTTTAGGCTATCAAGATTTTTATTAATCTTGACACACTTTGTTGCATTTGTAAAATTCTGGTTCTCATTAGCAAGTGCTGTATCAGTGTTTCATAATTATGTGTCTGTATTTCAATCTTTTTATAGCTGCAACCTTTTTTTTAAAAAATCTCTATCATTATTATTTTCTTCTCACCATTGTTACTTTCTTGCCTTATTTTTGTTATAGTTAGTTGTTTAGAAAACTTAACCAGTATCTGTTTCGGAGTTATATCTCATCACCTTTTTTGTGTGTGGTCACAATTTTTGAGGAAAATGTAATCTGTTTATTAGATTATTATCAAATTCTTAATTTTTATGTTGTTAAAGTCTTTTATTCCTGTGCTTCTTATAAATGGTATTCATTGCAAGTTAGATTTCTGTGTTACCGCTTAGTCTACTATAATTTTGAATATATTGGTAACTATTTCAAATTATGGTATCATAAACAATCATAACCATTAAAAATAAGCTGACTTTTAAGTATCTATGTTCATAATTTTTTTAGTCCGTTCTCTCTTTACTTTCAGTTGGTATTGGAAGTTATTTATCTGCTAGGATATTGCTAACAGATTACATTTTTATTTCTTTTTACTTGTCTTAATTTAATATTATTAGTTAGATTTATACAAATTGAACAGGTTTACAGTGATCTGGATAAAGAATCATAATGACCTTGCATGTCATAATACTAAATTAATGACCATTAAAATTTTATTTTTTATACAAAGAATTAATTGATGGTCTGAACTGTTTTTTTTTTTCTGTATTCATTGGCATTTGTTGTTATGCTTGTTATTCTACTTAAATTGTATTATACTTAATCAGCATAACACAATCTTACTTTACCAAATTTTTTCTATCACTTAGCTGAATTTTTTTCTTTTTAAAACCATCATGCTGTTTATTTAAATTATTATCAATAGATAGATTGGGCTATGGAAGGCAATATTCATATATATGATATTAAGAATAAATTGATACTCATAGTAAAAAGAAAAAAAACTTTTTATTGAACTTTCCCTCATTTGATTATGTCCTTATTTAGTTTTTTCAAGTTTTTTATATAGCGAATAAGGATAAATACACTGATTTTTTTTTTCAATCTTCTACAAATTTTTTTTGTACTAAATTTTGAATTGCCTTCCATTTTAAGAAGTTTGACTTAAAATCTTTGCTAATACTTTCATTCCTTTAATAAATGCCCTTCTAATTTATTCATTTAGAATTTTATTATTTTAGTATGCATATTTGAATTTCAAATATTTATAAATTCTTCATACTCCAGTTGAATATAGTTTTGAAATTTCCTTTCTGAAATTAAATTTTAGTGAACTTTTATTTATAAATTCTGATGTCTTACCATTTTATAGTAATTTTTTACATGAGAAATATAAGTTATCTAATTAAACAAATAGTTGATTGAATATATAAATTCCAAAGATATACAATAGTAAGGCATTTATTTGAAAGCTATAAACTCATGAAATCTGAAAGATTTTATAGCTAAGAATATGGAGCTGTACAAAATCTGTGTATTGTGAGGCCAGGCATGTACAAAATTGCTAATTTATGCAAAACATTTTCATTTTAGAGATGCATAGAAAAGTTTATAAAATAGTATTATTATCCATGACTGAAATTCATACTTGACTGTATTTCTTTGCTGTCTATTAGTTTGTTTCGGAATACCTTAGCTATAGAGATCTGGGTGTGCTAAATGGAAGATTCAATGACACAAATCAATATTTTAGTGCATCCTACGTAAGTTTTATCGAAGCTTAAATCTGGAGAACATGTGAGCCTTATTACCAGCTGGATTCTTGCATTCCTAAAATGATTTCCTTTGTACAAGGCAATGACGATGCATAATATCGTCCAATAGATGGACTTTATTGCAAATTGTACGTCAAAATAATTGAATATGAGAATAACCTCTTAGCCACTGCTTATTGTGAATGGTTATTCAGGTTTGTTTTCTTCTGGTTAGAGTGTATCTACCCATTTTTAAAAAATTTTGATCTGCAAATAAAAAAGTTATTTATCGGTAAAGAGTTCTTTGATAATTTGCTCATAGTGATATCTGCACCACTTCAACCACTTGCATTTCACGGTCCAAGTTAGAGATAGATAAATAATAGTTTTTTTGTGTGTAGTCAGCTTTTTATGATTATCTTAATAGTCAAGTTTATATCAGCTGCCATGAACTTCTTTATAATCTGGATTGCCTTCAGTTGTCTAACCTTTTTTAGAGAAAATAATTTGCCAAATAATTTACATCTCTTGGTATATTCATAATTTTATATAATATATTTGCAAGGGCTTTTGTTATTTATCTTGGAAATAATTTATAACAGATACTCTGGGCCAGTAACTGACTCTTAATATCTATTCTGGAAAATTTCCTGACATGATTTGATAACCTGTTAACATAATCCATGTCTAAGCTATTTCTTGATTCCTGCATGGCTCTTTTTTTAAAAAAAATTATTATTTTTTTTAGTTTTCATTAATTTATTTCAGTTTCTGTATTGCTCTTATTCTCCTTGTCGCATAATTTCTGGCAATTCATTTGTCTTCTGTGCAACATGTTCCACTTTCCTTACTCATAATTATTATATGATGACTCTTATAATCCTTTAAATTAAAATCAGTTCAACTCCTTCTCGTATTTGCTGAAAGAATAAACCCAAAATTTTTATATTCTTGTATTATGTGAATCATTTGAACTTACAAAATTAGTTTGCAATGCTTGGTTGTAAGTTTTCAGCTTCAAGACCAGAGGATTCCTGCAACAAAACATCATTTCTCTGATAATCCTGCATGCATGTTGGTCTGATACTGTTTAAATCTCATATCAAGCATCAAACATTTTCTTATTACTGAGGCGATGAAGTTTGGCAAAAGCTTGACAGTTCAGCTGTCATCTTAAAATTTCGATTTCAATTTAATTATAAGTCTGTCCCAATTTTCTAGCATAAGACAGAATGCTAATCAGATGCATTTGAAAAAATTTTAATCAATTGTTGCTGATTTGTAATCTTAAATATAATTTTATTTTTAAAAGACACAATTTTTCTGTGGAGGTAGAAGCATTTGAGCATTTTTTAGTTTGTTTTTTATTGCTGATATTTCTTTTTAACTATAGTTTTTTTTAATCAGAGCATTATTTTTTAAAGGATGATATTTGCTTTTTGCTAACTTGAGTTTGGAAATATGATAAAGGAATTTTCTTAATATGTCTTTTTTTTAATTGAGTTTCCATAAAATACTTAATATTTTAAATAATAGAATGCGAGCTTTAAAAGTACTGTTAATATAATGTTTTTAATTAAATCTTTATTAATTTATTAATAAATATTAAATGCATAATATGTCATTGTTCATTTAAATAATGTATATACAATGCTATTGCTGGCAATGTCAAATTTACCTCAAATTTCTAAGATAACCATCAAAACTGCAAATCCAGGTGATGGAATTATTGTTTTTGAAAATTGCACATTAAATGATTATTCATGATTTTATCTAATTTCTTTTGTTTATGGATTACTTTAAATTAAATATGTTTTAGGTGGTTATTTTAAGAAAACGTTATATTTTACTGTGGGGAGTGGACTTGTATGTACTGCATTTTATCCTTCCGAAAGCAAGAATTATTTTGTCAATGGCTTTGAATTTACAAAACATCATACTTTTAATGCTTTAGAAAAATATGCTGGTAAGTTGTAATTTTTTTAGTGGATTCATACTTTTTGATTTTTCTTTTTACTATTTTGATTGAGCCTCTCTTATATTTTAATAATTCACCTATTAAATAATAGATAGCATGATGATGAATATATTTTGTTATATTTCAACAATGCTATACGCTTTTTATAATGAATGGGCATATCCAGTTGAATTATTATAATTAAAGCATCAGCATCAATCTATGTCAGTTATATCTACTGAAAGATTTACAAGCAGAATAAACGGTTCAGGCTAAGAATTTTTTTATCCGATGTAGTTTTTTTAGAAGAATATAATTTATATTAAAATCAAAGAATTGTTCTGCTTTTAATATCCAAATAACAAGATTTAAGTTGGTGTCTATTATGAAATTATGTGAGAAAATGGTTGCTTTTAATACACATTATATACTTATGTTGATCTACTTAAACTTAACTCAGAAAACTTATTAATCAGTGAGTTTTGTTGAAACACTTTCTTTAATATAATGTATTACTTTTAATTGTTAAGGTAGCTTTTAAAATTGTATCATAAACGGAATATTGATATTTCTTGATTTAACATATATATTTTAAAAATCTTCTATTTCTATCCCATTTTGTGTTATTGAGATTTTTTGTGTCATAAAACAGCAGAATGTCTAAAATTATCAGTCCTCTCTTTTTAAAAATTTAGTCCGATTCATTAAATTGCATTTGTTTTGCAAGCTATTTAAATGCATTTTAAGAAGAAATACCTTGATTTTTGCTATCAAAATTCCTTTTCCTTAAAATATTGACGAAATAAAGAATTACTGCCTAACTTGCAATAAAATTTATTTACTTCAAATGTTTTGTACACTTTCTTAAAACAGAAGGCGTAAACTTATGTGAAAATTATATATACTGAGAAGTTAAAATAGTAAGGAATCATTCAGGTGCTTTCAATTTGATTTAGAATCAATTGTCTTATTTTAAATAATTGTAAATCCGATTTTTTTTATTTATTTGTTATTTTTAAAATGAATTATGATTTATTTTAGGTTATGATGCACAGAAGTTTACTGAGAAGACTAATGAAAAGATTGATTATGTCAAAAATTCATTAAAAGTTGAAGGTTTGACAAATACTCTAAAGGAATGGTTTGAGAAAAATAAAGAAACAGTTTCTAAAACTTTAAGTGTGAGTATTGCTTTACAAAATATTATCATAATATTACAGATATGAATGTATCCATGAAAGAAGTTTTCTGTTATTATGTGACTTATTTGGGAAATTGTTTTAACCTTAAAACTTTTAGAAAGTATTTTACTGAAAATAGTAATAACTTATTTTTATTGTAGAAAACTAAGGAACTAATGATATTTGCATAATATATTGTGATAGAAATGCTGAACTGTAATTTAAAAAGAAACACTCAGCATTAAAAGAAGCTATTTAAAAATTATGATACTCTTATGATTTTAATCTTGACAGAGAATATTTATTATTGTATTTCCTCTTATTCTAAATGACTCACGCCAAAAATTATGCGTTTCTACGGAACAAAATTTAAGTCAAAAAAATTTCACTGATATGTTATTGATGTCATTTTAAGTATCTTGTAATTCTCCTATATCCTGTTGCAGGCTTCTCCATTTTTGGAGATGAATAAGGTAAAAAATTTATCTTGACTATGGATATAGGCTAATGATGGGAGGGGGGTTAAATCCGGAAGAAATATATGTCTAAAACTTTATTGTTTTAATCGTTTTACTAAAGATAAAGGGCTAAGAGTATTTCTTATCCAAGGTTACTTCCTATTTTGAGAAGGGATTTTTGGTTTCTAGGTGGGCAAAACTGAAATACGATTTTTTTTTCTTCAATTTTATGGAAATTACTCTCAAACAACATATTTAGTACAGAAAAATGACAATTCCTAGAGTTATATACTTTGCTACAGAATTAAGAACACTGGCTGAAATTAAATTTCGTGATTTCCTAATTTTAAAAGTTTATCTTCTGAAAGATGAAGAATGCTGTCAAAAATATATATGCTTGATGTATATTTCTCAAATATATATACTTAATGCATCGTTCGTTTCTGTGTTCGCGCCTATCTGCGCGCGCGCGCATGTGTGTGTCAAAACCTGATTGCTAGTGTGCTATGGAAATTCGGAGGAGAGTCTATTATTTTATGCAATAGTTAATTAGACACTTTTCAAAATTATATGGTTAGTAGCAAAATAGCTTCTAAATTCTTCCTTAATCTTAAGTATCCTGAGCTACCAAATAATTTACAAATTTTCTACTTTTTCTTCACTTGAATACAAAAAAAAAAAAAAAAAAAAAAGGTCTGGGCAATGTACCAAGTTTCCATGCAATAATTTGCATTCATAAGGTATTATAAATGTCTAAATACTAAGTTCTTTTCACCACAGGTATCTTTGTTATCTCATTGTAAATGACAGTTTTGAAGCCAGTACCAGCCATGATGAAATTGATTAGATGATTTGATTAGATGTAGGACACGCACATATAAAATTCTCCTTGCCTCACAACTATTTTGAAGAACCTAGCGTTTATATCTGATGAGGCACAATTTTCCCGATTTTGATATAACAGAATCGATCAAATTTATAACACAAATAGGTTGGCTGTAGGTGAAACCACCGTCAAGAACTTACATATTAATGTAATTTAGCGCAGAATTGTTTATAAAAGTTACGTATGTAACACGTGATTTGTAGTGTTCTTGTTTTGTCTGCATCTCCATGAATCAAGTCCATTCAGGAATTCAGAGTACTTACTTACATATGACATAAATCCATAAGACATCTGAATTTCACAGATCGGAAATAGATGTTGGTTTCCAATCATATTGTTTCACTATAACCAATTTTAAACCTTGAAACAATAATTGTTGTAAATTTTGATTAGTGCTTATGTGTTTTGTTTTGCTCTTGGTCTTTCTTTCAATCTTTGCACATTATGCTGGAAGGAACTAATATTATTCTGGAGAAACTGTTCTAGTTGTTTCCATTGATAAAAGTATTCAAAATATAAATTATTGAAACTTTGTTATCTGCATTGCTTCAACATACTGAAGGCAACAAACGTATTCATGGGTTGAAACTGATGGCTGATGATACAATATATTCGAAAACTTGTATTGAACTGCTTATTTATAAGAAGGGAAAAAATCACTAAAAAGATAAAATGTCTATTATAAGCCTGGAACCAAAATGTCTATACAAATTATTGAATAATCCGAGGAGTAAAGATTATGTAGATGACCGAGGCGAACTGCAAGCATAATAAGATGTCAAGCCACAGTCGACTTCCTCTTTAAAGACTCTACCGAACTCTTTTTATTTTGAAAAATAATTTCTTCCTCCAGCAAAATCAATGAATTTGCCAATGTTTTGCTGACATTAGAGAATCATTTAGTATTGGAAGAATTATTATCCACCACACACCATGCAAAAGAAAAACAATCCTTGACGCGTTTTCTGCGACTCTGAAACCTTCTTTATAAATATTTGATTGTTTGTCATTTTTTCATGATTTTATCGAAATATTATAACTTCTGACACGAAAACACAGTGGTTGATCCTTTAACTTTTTTGGCAATCGTACGCTTATCGCTCTACCGCTCAGTAATCTTATTCTGAATATATTTTAGTCTCCTTCGCATCGAAATCATAAATTGCATCTTGTTGTTCAATTCAGAAAAGATAAATCAGCAGTCATCATCATTTTCAGTGTTGGGAGAAAAATCTTGTCTATGGCCTGAACCACTTATCCATCAGAAAGGCGATATGCTACGTTCTCGGATAATTTTTACTAAAAATTTAACAACGCATGCATTACGATATTTGCTATCAGCTGTGATGAAAACCGGTTGAATCAATGCTGCTCAGCGTCATAGCCTTCACCCATTGATCTTTATTATTTATTTATTTTAATCATCTTCATCACATTACATTTGAACTCAATTGCATAAATAATTTTTTCTACTGGAATTCTTGTCTTTTCCTTTTTTTAAAAATACAGTTTCATATGTTTTCTAGTATCTGCTGTTTGTTTTATCTTATTTAATTCATATTTTCTTACTAATTTTTTTACATACTTAATAGAAATAGAAGGAGCACATTTAAATAAAAAGGGCCATATGGAAAATCTCACGTATTGCCCTTAAATTTTGCTTATCAAATTTAAAAATAACAGTAATGAATGTTTTAAGTCTACATACTAATGGTTTAAGGCAGATTAAATTCCTGATTAGATGCACTCAGAAGTTATTTTGGCTTGAACAGCATAATTCGAGACATTGGTCAATTAAATATGGTGTAAATTAGCTGGAACTCCCTTTCCATACATTCACAGCATATCAGCACTCTAGTTTTGATTCATTAACACATATAGTATATGCTTATGAAATCATGTACGAGTAGAATCATTATTTAGGTAATTTATTTGATTACATACATCCTCTTTCAAAAAAGGTTGATTTTTTTAAATTCAAAAACTGTTGAAATTTTAACTAAAGTACTTATATTTCTGTAGTAAAATATATAATCTTAGTATTCATTTTAGCAGGTTGTAATGTGGTATAACTTTTCGCCTATCAATTTTTAAGTACTGAATGTGTGGGTTTTGAATAATCAAGAAAAAAAATGGACTGACATTCCATTTTTATCACTTTTTTTCATCTATAAGCCAAAGTTCATGTCTTAGTTGCATGAAAACTTGGGACAATTAAATGTGTAACTTTATTAAAATAATTAAAGCACTGAAACGTTAACCATAGTTCTTTACCAAATTAAAATTCCCTTCACTATCCCTAGAATATAAAGATACTCAGACCCCCCCCCCCCTCACACACACACACCTTCTTCAAAAAAAATGAGAAGGCATATAGCAGAATGTCAAAGACTTTTAGTGTATCTAAAACGAATTAAATGTTTCTTGAAAAAAAGACGGACTAAAAAATTTAGAAAAAATATGTCAAATTACTGGATTAAATGATAAACTGTTGTCCAAAACGGTTTGATTGACATTGCATGAAAAACATCAAGTTGCTCGACTGCCATTGAATTAGGTAATATTTGCTTCAACAGGAGGAATTCTATGAAATTTAAATCTTTCATTTTATATAGACTTTGTTATGCATATGAATTAATTTTTTAAACTGAATTTTCTTATAATCAATCCATAACTTTAATTATATTGCAGCTATATTCAGATTTATTTATCTGGATTGCTTAATAATATCCTATATTTTTTCTGTATTTCAATTTAAATAGTTTAAAAGTATTAATACTTCTAAGTGACTGCTGGGGAATTGTTCTGTAATACATGCTTTCTTCCCCCAAATAGTTTTGCATTTATTCTAGAAATTTATTAACTCAATTTTCCTGATGCTACATGTAAAATATGAATACAAAGCTGATTAGTAAGGTTTTTTTATTAGTTAATCATATATATATATATATATATATATATATATATATATATATATAACAGCCAATGTTAGATAGATATTTATTTTAATGAAAACGATTTTTTTTGTGAGAAAAAAATCTTACAAGTATTTTAATTAATTTAAAATTAAATCCATCTTCTTCTAGCCTGCAACCTTTATATTTTTGCATTCATATTTTTAAAAAATTGCTTTTTCATCTGTTCTTTTATTTTATACTCTTTTTAGTAATTTGTAATAATATTTATTTGTCTTTTCAGAATGTTACTAGCACCAGTTCTAAAAGTACTGAAAAGGAACCTGAGAAAACATCTAAATAGGATAGTTGAAATTTTTAGTTTAATGCTAATGTATTTTACAAAAAATGCATTATGTAATTTTTGTGATGAAGTGAAAAATGTAGATTTCTATTAAAAAGTTTAGTTTTGCTCTTCACTGTGAGAATTTTCTTGGTACTCCATTGTTGCAGTAAAATAACAATTTTTTTTATTTAGTCTGTTAACCAAGTATTTAATTTCTTTAATTTGTTTCATAGTTAAGACCAGAAATCCTGTTAGAACTCTTAACTGTTGTTACATCACTTGATTTTTGGGACTGATTAATCATTTGCTTCGAAATGGCATTTACCTTTTTCTATAAATAATGCATGTGTTAAGAAATATTTAAGTGATAGATTGTTTAAGAGTCTTCTTTAATATTCGGATAGTAGAAATAATATAAGCATGTGAAGAAATGCTTTTATTTAAGGAATGATAAATTGCAATGTGAAGATTAATAACTATAATTGATTTTATATTCAGACTAGTTGTTATAGAAAGAGGTATTAAAAATTATTGTAAATCTTCTCTATTCATCACTCAGACATTTGTTGCATAATATCGCGAAATATGTAAAGTGTATGGTGTTTAATGACGAAGTTTTGCTCGAATGCTGGGAGTTTTAGCCTTAGTACAAACTAAACAATCAACTGTGGTTTGTCTTGCTTTAAAGATGATTGAAAGTAGTGCTGTCTATCATCTTTACTCCATAAAAGCTATTTTCCATAGGTTTACCATTTCGCGCAAAAGTGTATAGATATAAGTGCAAGGTATTTTCAAGCGATACTCTTACAAATTGTAACATGTGCAAGGATGTAGATTTGATTACTTCCTCATTAGCCTAGATTTTCTTAAATGGATATTACATCGTACAACAGAACAACTATCTTGCATCCTGTTTTTGTAAAGCAATGGTATACCGGTTAAGTAGTTGCATAATTTCTAATTATTTTTTTATTTTAAATAATAAGTTATACTGAAGTATATTAAATATATTTTTTTAAAGAATTTCTATTTTAATGGAGATAACTAGATGTTCCAAAGTTAGTTTTTTGTACATTACTAAAAATCATTTCTCAGTCTTAGAAAATAATGTCCGACTCTAATTTAGAGTCTGTGTAATCACTTAAATTGTTTCGTCATTCATTAGATGGTAGATTTAACATTAAGATAGCTTTCTTTTTCCTCAAAGTTCTTTTTTCAAGTCACGCCAATAATCACTTGTTGAAGTTCGAAGATCACGTTTGAAAATTTTCTGTTTATTAAAATATTTTTTTCCCGCATGTATGTCAAGATATATCATATCAAAAGAACTTTGCCTTTCGATTTCCGTGAATGCACCAGAAATCAGTAATTCAGAATATTGCTTTCTACGCTTTTGAAAATTGAATCATGAATGTTAGAAGCCTTTTCTGATTGATCACAATAAAAGTAGGAGTTTTTAATTCTAAACTTATATATATATATATATATATATATATATATATATATATATATATATATAATTTTTATTCGGAAGAGGGGAGATCTCTGGCGCCTCACTGAATTTAAATCAATGGATGTATTCACGTTGCTTAGTTTCATTCAATGAAAACTCATTAGTCAGCTACAAAACCAATACTATTCTCTTTATAAAAAGGATAAGAATATTCAGGAATAAATGTATTAAAAACATTTAACATGAAAAGTGTAGTAACAAAAAGTTGTGAAGTAATTCACAATGGTGTGAATTCAGTAATCACCATTAGTCATGTAGTTGTTATTTTTCGTTTCTAGAATAAATTTATTCCGCTAATTTTAAATTGGGTAAGGTACGAAATTAGATCCCGCCATGACGTACTCTGCGGAAAGATATATAATTTGGAAACCCACCCGGTTTCTACCTTGATTCATTTGTGAATTATTGATTTTTGAATTTTTTTTGGCTTATAAATCACCCTGAGCTTTCAAATTAATATAGAGTTTACATTTTAATACAAAGAAAAATAATTTATTTTCAGCCTTAAAATGTGCTTCTGCAATATTCGATAAGAGCATAATCATTTTGTGATTTCGATTTTTGTTAATTTTCTTCAAATCCTACTTTTATATTTCATCCTCATTTCTTGCCATATGAATGACAAGACTTATTAAATGGCATTAAGACTTGGGGGTTGAAAGTAGAAAAGGATTGAGTCAAAATTTAACGTATTATTATCAATTTCATTTGTTTGCTGAATAATCATTTAATCAAAATAATTCACAAAATGGTCGCGTGAAAATGTTCTTTCTTGGACGATAGAAACATGGACAGTTAGTTTCTCATGCCAAGTCTCTCACAAAGGAATTCATTCTTATCAGACTATTACAATAACATGAATATTTGATATTGCTGTTTACCGCCCTTTATAATGTACATAGTTGCTAAAACCTGATATTATCAGCTAGTAGGGGAAATTAAAAGAAAACTATATGTGTTTGGGAGTTGGTCAAATCTGAAGTGACTCAGATTTATTTGTAAAGTGTGAGAATTTGAAACATGGATACTTCTTAAGAGAAGCCTCCGTCATGTGAAAGAAGTTCCGAAAATATCAGTTTTTTTTTTCGGGAAAATATTGTTGTAATTTCTCGTCGGGTTATTTTAACAAAAAGATGGAATTCTACTTAGATGTGAATATGGAGCCGCATTTTATATGTTTTTCCATCTACAACTACAGTATTCGTTTGAGTAACCCTATAAAATTTGGAAAGATGAAACGAGTGTTAAAAAAGTCAGTGCACTTTCTTACAATAAAGAGGGGGGGATTAAAACAAGTTCTAACTATTGATATTGCGATGAGCCTTATAAAAGAGAATATTTTAAACATTTTCATGATATTTTGATCAAAGATTTTTTTAAAAAACAAAATTCTCAGAAAACCTTGGAATGGCATTCTCTTCTGAACGTCCCTTGAGTGCACTTGGTGTATCGATTGATGTCTGTCAGAAACCTTGATTATCATTCTATTTTATTTATTTTTCAACATAGAGGAATCAAGTGCAAAGTACATATCCAAGTTCGGATGTTTCCTTCGGGCTGCTATAAATTTGTATTCCATTTAACTTGTTTTATATCTGACATGCCGTTTCACTAAGTGAGGAAAATTCTTTTTCTTATTGTTTAAGACTCCGTATATTACTGAGAAAATGAACAATTTTTTACGCCTGATATAACTTTAAAGTTTGTAAATGACATTTTAGAGAACCATATATAATATTGTGTTATTCCCGAACCAATAGTTGCTTGGGAGCCATGATTCAAACTGTATAGCAATTATTTATTTGGGTAAGATTTACTTTTAAAAATTAGCACAGTTTAATAGGAGCAGTGACGATTTGGCTCATATTAAATAGTCATTACTCCAGAGGACGCTGTTTCTGCTATTTGGGACAGCCAATTACAGTTGATCTCATAAGAATGATAATTTTTTTATTCAGTAAACGGCACTGAATCATTTAGGTTGCTGTAAACTACTTATTTATTATGTAACTTGTAGATACTGTAGGCTTATTTCAGAAAAAAGGAAAACAGGATTACTTTAACAATTATTTTGAAGGAGAGATCCATTAAAAAATGATTAAAATAGTTGAAAATATTATGAAATAAATACCAGCTCTCATAAGCACAAAACTTGAAAATAATATACAAGCTCTCAAGAGCACAGTAAAATATCTCTCACTAATGAACTGTGATATCTGATTTGCTCAGCTGAAATCAGAAAAAAAGCACCTATATTTATTAGTTAATTATTTTCTTGATTACAAAATGAAAAGCAAAATGAGAAAGTAAAGTTTTAATAAATGTTAAACAAAAAAGTGATTTTGTGAAAAGCCTTTACTTGGTTTTTTTTTCTTTTTCTTTTCTAATATTGCAGAATCAGGTTGAAGAGAACATTGTCAGTATTTTTGCAAACATATTCATCAGTATCTGTACCATGATGTGGTATATGTAGTTTAAGAAACTTTACTATAACTATGTCGAACGAAGAATATCGTTTTGTAAATTTTACTAATCTACTCAAAGGGATTCAAATGTACATTTTTTTCAATGGAAAAAGAATTCATATTTTTGAATGGTTTTCCAAGGACTAAACAGCTCATTTGGTTCCATATTATCGTAAACTAGCTGTTTTTAATTCTAACATGAAACAGAAATCTAAAAAAATCGCGAATCGCCAAGATGATATGTTCCATCATGCTAATCCAGTTCAGTTTAGTTATTAGTCGAAAATTGTTGGATCTTGAAATGGAATATGTTGCTATATTTATTATATTCATCAAACCATTTAACATGCGGCTACTATTAATTTTATCCTTTTTTTAATAATTGATTCGTAACCAATCGACATGGACTATTTTTAAATGATAAATCGTAGAAATGTAAAAGAAGGCATTTTTATATGCTTATTAAACTCCTTTCCTTAAGAACACTGTTTCTAAAATGATAAGATATGATCACGCTTAATTTCAAATTTTGACGAATGATAGAATTTAATTTTCAGGTGCTCATTTACATTCTTTATTAAGTTGAGGCTAATCGACCTTCGCGTTTCTACCTCTTTGTTAAATAAATCAGTTGGAAATAACTATAGCTGTGAATATGATTTTTGCACCTTTGAAAATGATCCCTGTCTGCAGAAAATTCTCTAAATAGGTAAAATGCAAAAAAGAAACATTTGAAAATCTAAATAAATTTTGAAAGAATAAAGTATTAAAAGTTTTACGATCCCGACATCCTTCTATATTTATTACCTTAATTATTTATCTTTTTTGTATTATATTTCCATAAATATTAACAAGGGACTACTAAACTAAATATATTCACGTCTACAAATTTACTGTTCAAAGTTTTTCAAACTCTTACTATAAATGTAAATTTCTGTTATTTAGTTTTAAGATATTAATTAAAATGTTAATTCCTAGGATTATGCTGCCATTTTCTTTTTCACGTAGAAAGACAATTCCGATTATTATATAATAAAATTTCACCAACAAACAAATCTTGGATTGCAATGTTCGAATCATTGCCTAGACCAAAAGGACATTTTTGCCTGTGACATTAAATGACCTGAATAAGCTTTGAACAAAAAAGTTGGTGCAAGGTTTTTACTGTAGTATCCTTTATAATTTAATAGTTTACTTTTAATACAATGGATTTCCTTAAAGCTAAAGTGATCCCTCTGAACGTAATGCATTCAGTCTACAAGTTCAATAAGCAAACGTTCGCCAATAAATGTAAGTTTCTGAAATTTCAGTGAGATATATTAATTAAAAGCTCTATTCCTAACATTGCGCTGTAATTGCATTTCTAGAATAGAATAACTAGCCTTGGCTATTATTCGTAAAACTCTCTCTAAAATCAAATCAAATTTCGGATTTCAAGTGTTTGAATAATTGCCAAACGATTTGCAATTTTAATTGAGACCATAAAACATGAAATTGTACTGTGATAAGTAGACCTACCACATGGCAATACGGAGTAAATCCAAAATGTTTATGATCTTTACTTTTCCCCTTGATGTCTAACTGCGTGGTTTAAACATCATATGCTAAAAGGGAAAAAATAATGAAAAAAAATTGCTGTCGTAAATCGCAGATACCATCATCTCAGAGATTCTGAAAGAACTATCAGTGTAGAAATCTGGCTACTGGAGAATTGTAGGGAAGAAAAAAATCCAAAGAGAAAAAACGAGCGAAAAATACGTACTTGACTCCAAACGAGGAATTTAGGAAGAAGTTATGGTATACGAGAATGGTGTTGCTTTAATAAAAAGTTTATATCAAGAAACTGCATGAGAAATTTACCACTGGCGTCATATGTTAAAGGTTGCAATAAATCTTCTACTGTTCTAGATATTCTCACGATGATCTTGTGAATCTCTGTTTGTCAAGATTTGTTGGACAGATCTCGCTATATTTTCAAAAGCTTAAAGAAGCGCTGTTAGAAAGTATTATGTATGAATCTAATTTAACTGCCAAATGAGATCACTGTGCAGCAAGGGTGTTACAGTCACGCGTAGTTTAACAATTTAATCCTTGTTACGATCATTATTATTTTTTATATATATATTTCTTAAATTAAGGAAATTTTGAAACATATTATCTGACAACATATAAATGGTCCTGAATAAACCATTTTTGTCGAAAACAATTCAAATTGATATCAGTGAAGCTGAAATAGAATCATATGAGTGTATGTAATTTAATATCAGGTAAGTGTTAAAAGGAAGAATTCTCATTTCTCTCTCTCTCTTTTTTTAGGCTAATAACGATTTCTAAACATTATATCGGGATCTTTCTTAGATTTTATATCAACAATAAGAAAGAAAGCTGCACTAATAAGATATTTCTTATTTTATATCAGAATGTTAAATAATATGAAGAAAATTGAATCACATTTTTTTTATAATACAGGCAATGCAAATATTACTTGTATATTGTGCGCTGAATTATATTTCGAGTTATTTTATACAAAACAATTTTATATACTTCACATGATTCTTAGAAAACATCATCCAAAGAATTTATATGTGAATGTGACATCTAAGTCTCTACGTTAAACAAGAGTCTATACTCATTTTCTAGTCAAGTTTTATACAAATGTACATTCTATAAAAAATTTATACAAATGTACATTCTATAAAAAATATTTTAATCATATAATAATAATTAAACGTTAAAATTTTGATGATGAGAAATAAAATTGAATTATGTAGCATATCTGAATATTGCATGAAATAGGAAAATTTTATTCGGTATTTTTCCGTTAGCCAGGTGCCAGCAAAAAATCGCCTAAGAAATTTGGCGAAATTCTACATTATTTGGTGGTTTTCACTGGCGCCCGGCTAACGGAAAAACATCTTTTATTTTCTTGAAATTAATTAAACAACTTTCATTTTACAATATTCCTTTATTTTTCGAGTTCCTTATCAGATAATAGTAAATTAGCATCTCCTCTGGATGTCTACATTGGAAGATGTTTGATTTATCAATGGAATGCAAATCTCAAAACTAATCCATTCTAGATTACATTAAGAAATGGTAATAAATTCTAGATTTTGCGCTTGTAGAAGTTTAGTGAATTGATGTATTTCACCTCATTAACTTTCCCAAAACATTTATAATATCTAAAGCTAAAAGGCGATAGATGATTTTATTTTTGAGGTAATCGTCAAAAGATAATTGGGTATCTTATCCATTGTTATGCAGGTCAGGGAACTTCTATCTTGTTTGCCATAAAATCCCTTTAGATTCGATGGTGGCATACGCGCCTCCTACCTGACTGTCTAAACTGCGATTATCATTCACATTGATTACTGATACAGAATAGCATGCTCCCATTACATTAGAATTACTTGTTTGTGATAATGACTTTTTTTTTCTGCTTTTCTCGTTAATTTCTTGAGTTTTTCAATCAAACTTAAATCGTTGTTTTTATCTTTATTGACCTCGGTGACATGTTCGAAAAATCTAAACTTCGTGACCGAGAATTGCGGGTTCGAGACATGATTGCACTAAAGATCTACCGTACATGGGTCCGGTGTACTTGAAATCTGACGATGGTTAAAAACCCTAACAATACAAAAATATCCATAATTGTAGCTTCAAAATTGGATGTTAGTCTAATAAATCAAATTTCAATATTCTGATTTTAACGACGACTTTATGAAGAAAAGAGCTTATTTATTATTCACGTAATGCTTTCTATTTTTCAATTTTAACAATGACTTTTGGAAGAAAGGAGAAATATATTATTTATTCAATGATTTTTATTTTCATATTTTATAACCATTATATTTTAAACAATCATAGCTATGCCATATTGTTAAATCATTCTTAAAGTTAAACAGCTATCATTATGCGAAATTTGTATTATCATAGCATGCACACATTAATAAAAATTAATGTGTGTGTTAGAGACTGTTCGACTTATATCTACTAAGCTTGACATGTATATTATACTTTATAGAGTGGGGATGTGTACCTTGGTGTGATTTTTTAAATTTTAATTAATTAAAAAAATTAAAAATATGACGTTTCACCCCCATTTCTTCCGAAAATATTATAGCACAAAAATAATTTTACATCTTTAAAAAAACCCTTTTCAATAATAATTTTTTGTCTAACTTTTTTTTCTATTTTCTTTTAATTAATTTTTAAAAATGTTTTAAGCTCCTGTTATCATAGCACATAATTCTTTCTTACATTTCAAATCGTTTACATTACAGATACTAATATTTCGTCCTGGTTTTTATTTTTTCCATTGTTGGTGAACAAGATAGGAAGATTCGGCTTATTTTTCCACTCTAGGTATGTTTTAGTTTAAGGCATCTTTCCATAAAATGTTTAACATTTTATTGCACTTTTTAAAATTTAACTTCAGAATCAAGCAATAGCGAATTTTTTTAAGTGCTACTGTTTTTAAATATTATTATTCATTCTTGGGTAATAATTGGATATAAAAAGATATAGTCATAAAAATAAATCAGGAAATGTATAGCACGATTTCCAAATCTGAAGTTTAAAAATATTTTGACAAAGGAAGACATTAAGGCTAAGTTACATAAAATATTTAATTGAAATTTTCAGCAACAATTCATCTCGATAAACCATTTGGTTGCTAAAGACGGTTAGTAATCATTTTATGATGCTTCAACTACTTGTGTGATAAGGATATTCATTATTAACTGTTGCGATATATTTTTACCCTATCTTAAAGCAACCGTATCAAAAAACTATTATTGGTATTCCTCATAAAATATAAGAGGGGCGTTTTCCTCATAAAATATTAGAAAACTCTTCATAAAATATAAGAAAATTAAAACATTAATTGACATTTTAACCGCAGTCAGAGTATTCTACAAATTTATTAACCAAATAAAAAAAACTATTTATATCCTGTTCGTCATCAATTTGAGGATGAGTGGACTGAAAGAAAGTCTTTTTGTCGCTCCCAGCAGGTTCTTTGTTTGAAATCCGATTCTGCTAAAGATGCGTTGTGTATGTGCATCTGGTGTAGAATCTCGTAGTGTATAATATAGAGAAGTGAATCATGGTGTATATCTTCCTCAGAAGCTCTCCCTGGTGAATAATCTAATATATTGTCATGAGTTAAACGTCTTCCAGTTGATGTGATGAAGAAGCTTAAAGTAAGAGATGCCAGATCACGTTTCACCGTTTGTTATCTGCTTGTGGTTCAAAATTACGTGATCAGACCAAAATAGCTCTCGAATTACTTCAAAATATGTTGTTAATATAATTTATAATTAAATTAGACTAGCATCGTATTTATATTATTTGCATTTTTAAAGAGTTACTTTACGATAATGTTAGTTTTGTCTCTTCATTATCATCGGTCTAGGTTTGTTGTCAAAAAACTATTGCTCATGGGAACTGAAAAATTCTTCAGGTGTTGGAATGTTTTTGGACAAATTAACGGCACCAAGGACTTTTATAAAAATTTAGTTTAGTGAAAGGTGCAATTAACCACATCGTGACTACTTAAAACAGAGAAGATATGTTTTTTTAAAAAAAACCAAACCTATTGCTCAGAAGGTCTATTTTACGTAACAGTGAGACGTAGAATTCATGATCTTTATCAATATTACTTGAGACATTCTTTGGATACACTATCGTAAATCATTCAGGAACCACTCAAAACGAGTTTAATTGCAATTAGTGACAGTGCACATAAATAATAATGCCATGGTTTGGGAGAATATCGCCGAATAAGTACGTAAGGTATGTGCGATTACCTTTCATTTATTTGGAATGTTTCCTAAATGTACCTCTTTTTTTTTTTTACTGAATTTCATTGAAGTAAAGACATATGTTGAGTTGATTTATTAATATTGTTTTGCTGCATTCTTGTTGCATTATAGTATTCATAAATTATAACATAATTTCTTCATCTTGTTTTTGGAACTATATTGGTTTACATTAGAAGAATGGTTTTTTTTCATTGGGGATTTTTACGCCACCCCTCCCCCCTCTTTTTTTACGTCGGAGCAGATAAACATGGATCTATAGAGTGATTTTTACTCTGATGATTTTTATGCAATCACCTCTTAAAATTGGAACAGATTGTAAAGCATCCGTAGAATTGTTTTCATTCCATTGAATTTTACGGAACCTTTTCGCAATACATATAGGAGTGGAAGAATCATAGCAGGAGTTAATCATTTCAGTTTCGTTTTGACTGAAAAATATCTTTTATGGGAAAATCAATTTTCAACTATAGTTCTCATACGAATTCCTACAAATATAATCAAAGAAATCTTTCTCGTGCATATTTTGTTTGAATATAACTTTTTCTTTGACTATTAACAATCATAATAAACTTAATATTTCTCTAGTCGGCACTAATTTTATTAGTCTCAAAAATCGTGAATGTAGATGTGTGAAGGGTTCCAAAGATTTATAAAATACAGGTCGATTTCAGTCTTTACTGTTTTGAATTTTAGCATTGCTATAAAAATAGTTTATTCACTGAAAATATAAAAATGTAGAATAAAAACACATGAATGTCTGTTGGAAATTGTATAAAATTAAAGCTTTTATTCGGAATTTTTTCATACTTCCAATATTTTCAAATTAAATTTGCGTTAATATTTGAAATAATGATAAAAAAATTGATCTATATCACTATTTCTGCGAACACACGCATCATGTTCATTACTCTATTTGACGTCGGGATCTATAATCTTAATTTAAATAACATTAAAAGTCACGTTTTGCATAGAAAATTATATAAACGAAAACAGCTTTTAATTGAAGTTTTCCGATTTATCTCCGTATGATATTCTTGTTTAGAAGCTTAAGAAAGAACCAACCCATTTATAAATAGCCTATTAAGGAAATAAAATCATTCAGTTGTACATTTCCCATAATGACATTCTTATAATACTTGATGAGGAATTAACACTAAAAAATGTCAGAATATACATTTTGCATTCGAAAGTAAATATACCCCGATTTAGTTTTTAATTGTCAATGTTTTGAAAGATTGCCGCGTTTTGCTTTAGCGACTCCTAATAAAATCAAACTACGAAATAAATCATTTTCAGTCAGTTCTGTAAAGGAATTAAAAGTGTTAATTAGAATAATTTTCAGTCACTGGCTTTAAAGAAATCCGTAGAGGTGTCAATATCTGGGAAATACCATTACGTTCGAATATAAGCAATTTGAATATAATCGCCAATAATAATCGAGAAGAATAGCTTTTAGAGTCATTTCTTTTAAAAAGATTTAAACGATTACTTTAACTTACATTTTATCAAGATACTTTTTTAACTAAAAAAAACCTAATTCATTTTAACCAGTCTTTTAAATTAATAAGCCGATATTAATTTTTATGGAGTTAATAATAATCTGAAGGTTAACCAAATTCCCCCTATTTCGCAGTATTGATATTTTTAGAATGACAGAGAGGCCTAATTCCTTTTTAATCAGTTTCAGAAGAAAGAAGCGTTTAGTAGCAGTAGTCTCACTCGCTGTTTTAAAAGAAATTCTCAAAGGTGTTAACATCTAGGTGATGTCAAAGCACATGTTTCGAGTTAGAAGGATGCTTTGCGAGGAGAAAGGCTGCTTTGAGACAGACATTCCTGCAAAACGAGAAGGAGAAAAAAAAGCCAGCAATTATCCTTTCTAAATGTAGGATTCCCTAGCGATAGTGATCTGGCCCAGAATAAACCACGACTAAGAGGCTCCCTTTATCAAAAGATCTGCCGACCTCCCACAACTTGCATTCCCTTCTGATAGGGATCTCAAGAAAGAAATGACACAACTCGTATTCGATCAGTTTTATTTCATTCGCTGTTCTGCGGCACATATACAAGCAGAAGTGGAAAATATTTCGCATAAGCAATATTTAATGTTTTGAAGAGTTATTCCTAGAAGCACAAATTAATGTGCTCTTAATCAAAAGAACTAAGTTATTTCATTGCATGTAATGGAAGGATCTGAATTTGTTGTTTCATTTTATGTAATCGAGGAAACCGGATAAGTCGTTTTATTGTATGTTATGGAAAGAGCTGAGTTAGTCGTTTCATTTTATGTAATCGAGGAAACCGGATAAGTCGTTTTATTGTATGTAAGGGAAAGAGCTGAGTTAATCGTTTTGATTCAGGAATCGAAAGAGCCAATTTAGTCTTTCCATGGTAGGTAGTGGGAAGAAACGAATAAGTTATTTCATGGTAGCAGATCAAAAGTTTGTCGTTTCCTTACATACAATAGAAGGATTCGAGTTAGTCGTTACATAGTATATAATCAAAAGAAACGAAGGAACCGTTTAATTTATGTAATGGAAATAAATGAGTAAGTCGTTTTATTGAATATAATCGAAAAAACTGAATATGTTGTTTCATTGTGCGTAATGGAAAGAATTGAATTAATTCTTTGATTACGTTTAATGCAAAGGATCAATTATGTCCGCACGTAACCAAAAGAATTGCGTTTATAGTTTCAATTATGTTATCTAAAGAGTTGAGCTAGTTATTTCATTGCAGGTGATCGACTGAAACATTTGTCATTTTTACTAATTTTAATCTAAAAACTGATTTAGTCCTTTTATTGTACGTAATTGATATAATCCTTGATGTAGTAGAAAAAACTATAATCGTTCCAATGTAAATGATCGAAAAAAAAACTTAGTCTTTCATCTTATGTAAGGTAACTGAGTAAATTGTTTCGTTGTATGTGATTGAAATAATCAAGTTAAACGTTTCATTGTACATAAGCATAAATGACAAGTATTTGAAGACATGAGTTCTACCTACGCAAATAAAATATTGAAAATCCTCCGGCGTTCTTGGAAATAATCCAAATTAAAAAAATTAAGCCCTCTTTTATCCGTATGCAAAAATGTAGAAAATATTTTTTTAATTGGAAATTTGTAAATCAGAACAAAGTATAAAAACGGTAGCCGCTGATATAAATATAATTAAATTATAAATCTTATATTTACAAGATATTTTAAAATTTATTGATATCTTGTATTTTGATAAAATTATTTGCTTCATTTTAGTATATTAATAAAAATATTCTTTTTAAAAACTAGTCTTATTTCTTAGCCTTTAATAAATTTTCTAATTTGTTAGTATAATTATAGTAGAATATTGTAATCAATTGTCCATATTCATTACCAGATGGCGCCATTTGCTTTAAATCAAAATTAAATAAAACTAAGCAATTCACTAATAATTGAGTTCTGAAAATATTAAAATAATATATTAACATTTAGAACAAATCATTGTATGAAATTTTATAATTTTTTAATCAAAATATGGCTGAATATTCAGTTATAAGATTCCATTTTTACAGTTAAGAAATAAGTTAAACGAAAGCGCGTAATAATGTTTTGACCAATATTATTTGTGAAGAACCATTTAATATGAATAATTTTCAATTCTAATGTAAAAATTATAATTTTTTCCTTGGTTTTGTTAATTTTGATTACACATTTTAAATCTTCCTCTGTAACTTTGAACTAAGCAAAATTTACCATTGCATTATTATTCAAAGAAACGCTTTACAGAAATTGACTTTCCCGAAGAAATGCTTTACAGAAATTGATATTCCATAAAGAATGAAAAGACACAATTGTTATCGGATCAGTTTTATTTCACTCGCTGCTCTATAACGAAGTATACAAATGTACGTGGAAAACATGAAATCACAAAGCTTTTTACAAAGTCTACAATAATGACACTACGATACAATTTCAGAGAGGAGATGATGACGGAATAATATACAATTCCACAATGAAGTCACTGATTGTTGAAAATGATATTAAAATAAGATAAAAGTTTTTGTATAATCGATTAGATAGTGATATTAATGGCTGTTTGATATTATTCCAATTAAAGTAAGTAGTGCTATTTTCTGAAATTAGTAAACAATTATGAAAATTTTTATTTTATTCAAAAAGTTTTAATAAAATAAATTCTAATTTTCAGACATGATCATAGATATTAGCAATTATAAAAATTTGATATCCATTATTTAATATTTCTGAGTTAATTCCATTAAATGAAGTTAAAGATAAAAAAAATATAAAAGAAATTATTTTACAATGGCCGAGAAATTTTAATTAATTTAAAAACTGAAAATTACACTACTGATTTGTGTTTTTACTACAAACATTTTAGGTAGTTCATATTCTTTAATTTTATGTCAATTTCATTAAAAAAAGCTTATGAAATCATTTTTTTAATGTTTAAAAATTAATTTATCAAACGTTTCTTAAATTATATGAAATGTAAGTAATACTTCTAAGAATTTCAGTTGAATCAATTCAATTGTAAAATGTTTTATCAAGATCTTTTTTTGGTCTACTCAATCTATATTATACTTTTCTTTCATGTCAAAGGTAAAACAATAATCACTTGGAAAGTCAATCTTTATCTAAAAACATAAAAATTCTAAAAAAATAGTAAAGAAACTTGGTTATTTAAGCGATTTTTTTAAGTTAGAAAAATTCTAATCAAAGAAATGATATGGCAATGCCACTAGGGTTTAATGAACGAAACAAAGGAAGAGTTTTCGGTTCCAGTCTTTGTTTTTAAAAGCAAACATTTGAAAATGTTAGTGAAATAAAATTATCTCCTCTCTTACAAAACTATATACATTTATTAAAATGATGAAAATGCAACGCCTCTGAATAATCGGAAGCAAAATGAAAATGGTTTGATTTGATCTGTTGTTTGTACATACATTACCAATGTTGAACTACCAGAAAAGAGTTGACACATCTAAGTTCTTACCGCGTTTTTAGATTTTAAGTAGATTCTTCACACAAAACAAAAGGTTTTGAGATTGGAAAATATAACGCAGAAAACATAAAATTTCATTGAGATTAGCTGATTTTTGCAGCTTTCTATAATATGATCTTAAAACATACTAAGGAACTTAGTGAATTCTTACTGGAACTAAATTTTTTTTGGTTTTGTTTCTAAATTTCGATTGGTTGGTTTGTTGAGTGAATCTACTGTGAATTCTACATAAATTAAAAAGATATTCTGTATAATTATGTGTGGGTTCAAAGTCAGGATGACAACTTCCAGTTTACTCTACTATTATAGGACAAATAAAGGTTATTACGTACAAAAGTACTAGAATATTTGATGAATGTTAATATACGTAATATAGAGTCAAATTTTGATTTTTTTTTCATGTTCCTTTGAATCATTAAACCTTGCAGAATTGCATGGAAAGATTATTTTTGTCACCAAGCATTTAAAGATGAATAATGAAGAATTATACGAAATCCACATTAAGAGTTTTATGGCAAACCACTTTTTAATTTCTCTTTTTGTTTCATTTAATAATCAGCAATTCTAACCTCTCTTGTGTGCAAATATTTATTTCAGAGAGATTTTGTTCGGAAATTGAAATCTCATTCTGGAATTCTGATTTTAAGATTCGAAGTATTCGGATATCAATGTACTATTTCTTTAATATTCGACATCGATGCAATGTTTGATAAAAAGATGCTAAAACTCTTATGTCTCCATTCCTGTTCAAGTAGTTCTCGTGTCCATGTGCGTGCTTCGAATTTGGAGAGAAACATCCGTACGATTGTCGAAGAACTTATGTCGAAACACAGAAGAATTTTCACACATCTTGTCACTCAAGTACTTCGCTTTATTACGGAGGGTCCTTCGAATTAGGTGAAACCACTGAGGTTGTTGCATCACTGTCCAGATGCCTGACGCAAAGGTATGTGTCACGATGTGGACGAAGAGATCCTTTCAGTTGCAGTAATGTTCTTCTTTTTTGAAGCTGCACATCTCGCAATGGACTCTACAGCACCAGACAAATTTGCACTGGCACTTTTCTTCGACTTCACGAATCACAGTCTGATAACCACGGCCGCAACAAAGAAGTCGACAACCGTCCATTCCGTAGCTCGTGCTATTGCACAGACGTCCTCGTGTGCCTAAAACACCAATCCTACTGGGACAAAAGAAAGGTATTAGTTTTTCGAAATTAAAATGGTGGGAAAATACCAAGAACATTTGACACTTATTAAGAAATGAGATCTTCGTCAAAAAATTCTAGACATAATGGGTTCATAAGCCCTGCAGACCTTAATGTATAGTTTTTAATGAAATTAAAGTCCAGAGAAAATAAATTATTTTCCTCTGGAGTATTTTCTGAAGATATCAATGATTTGTACATATGTAAATTCCATATTCACTTAAAATAGGGCTTAACTGGAAATTAAAATTATTATTTGCCAAGTTACATAATTTTATGTGAAAGTGCACCATTATTTTTCAGGTTCTTATACGGAAATCACTTCCAGTTAAAATCGTCAAATGGATGGACACAGTTAGAATTTAAATAAAAAAGACAAATAAGAGAGGTCTAATTAGGGTGATAAAAATAGAGATACCAATGACTCATAAATATTAAAAATGGTTTTCCAAGGGAAGATAAGATACAGGCAAAAAAAGTCTATAGAATTTTTTTCAGAGAAATAACTGATTTATACATTTTAGAAAAAACTATTCAATAAAAATGTTTTTTTTTCCGAGAGCAAAATTATTATATTTTAATTCGCATCGTTACATCCAAGTGTACATTTTTTTTTAATTTCTAGAATAAGATTATCTCCAGTTAATATAATTATTCTAATGGACCAATTAGTATCCCCACTGCTGTGTGTAATAACAATATTGGATAAAAAATAGCTGTAATAAATTTTGTTTGCATGTAATATAAAATTAAATGCAAACAAAAATAATATTGGCTTTAATATTTGGAATAAACTATTAGCTATTAGGTCTTTTTAAAGTAAATGCTGATTTTTATACCTAAATAAACACAGGTTACTGTGCATGAAAAAAAGAGTTTTAAGCTGAAAATAAACCTTGCTGCATTTTATTTAACTTATTTTTGTGGAAACACAATAAATCAATTATGTACTGAGGAAAAATGAGGGAATTTTGCGACTTCCATATACAGGAAACCACACAGTCAAGTACCATAAATCACATGGAAGTCGATAGTTTCTCTTTGAAATGGTTTCAATTTATGCTCATATAACACGTCAAATGCGCTACTCCAACCTTTTTTATACAATCTTTCGAGCAACCTACAGAGAAAGAAAGGATGTGGCGTTATAGCCCAGTGTTATATAATCCGCAGTTAAAGTTAAATAGCATCGGCAATTACGTTAGTTATATGATTATGACTGCAAAAAAATTGAATCTAATTCTTGAAATTCTTTTTTTTTTCATTTATAATTCTATTTCAAATACTAGAATCCTTATTTTAACTTTTTTCTATACCTCAAGTATATTTTTTAACATTCTTTGAAAAATGATGACCTCCGGCAAAGATTCGGATGATTTTGCCTTTTTTCATACAAACATTAATTTTTGGACTAGCAATACTATCTCTAACTCCATATGATATTCTGTAATTCCATATGAAAATGTTTTTCAAAAGGTTTTCGCTCATCCGAAGTGTTTAATTTAAAATTGTAAAGATAATTCTTATAAGTAAATTAATTTTTTTTAATCTACTTTTATTTACCTAAAACGATGAGTGAAAATATAAGGTCATAATTACATAAGTGAATTTATAGTATTTGACTTACCTGATTTCCACACTTAAATGATTTAATTCTTCTTATTTTTCTCTTTAATTTCAGCTTGAAACAATTGTTTAGAAAAAATTTCCTCATAAAGATAAAACGTTATAAAATGATAAATGCTCTCTTACAGCGATGTAATAGCAATTTCTTAAATTTTAAAGTTAACTTTTGTGACATTTTAATGAATTATTCTAATGCTGGCATTTCATTTATTGAAATACTTTTATGTTCATCATTAGATGAATATTTAAAGTGATAATATTCTTCATTGTAATCAGTATATCTTATTTTTCAGCTTCTTTATACATTATATAAAAATATTTCAATTTAAGTATCCGATTGTTACTTGAGGATATTTTTGGACTAACTTATGAATTACATTGCTTATACAACTTACAATAACTTATAAATTACCCTTTCAATTTTCTTGTCTTTAGAGGACAAAAATTGTCTCTAAAAGAACGAAGACCTTTAATAATATCTAAGGAAGTTAAAAGATTCAAAGCAAGTAAGTTTTTAATATTATATATTCTTCAAAAATTTAAAGATGTTTTAGATTTATTTCCGCTTTTTAAGTATATGATGATTAGTGAATTTTAACATTGGAAGGACAGGCACTTTAATACAAATATTCGGTCTATAATTCATAAATTATAATTTAGTAAATTAATTTCAGTTGGATAGACAATTTTGGATAGACAAAGAGATGAATTCTGAGAAAGAACAAAAATTTCGGAAAATTAAATAAGTTTTAATTGTGTGTTTTTCTGACTTCTTAGAAGATATATCTGATTAAGCTTTTCATAAATTAGATACTATCTTATTCGGAAAGAAATTAAATTTAAAAGAACCACGCTGTTCAAATGTTTTTGAAAGAAAAAAGTATCTTGACGGATTTGGAATACATCAATATATGAAATAAACTGATCTGGATTATATAAGTTCCTTAGGAAATGCAAGTTTCGGACTCACCTTCTTTCTCCTTCTAAACTAGATATCTCCTCCTAAACTAATGATTTTAATCTGTTTATAAGAAGTTTTTAAGTAAAATATTACGACAATTAAGCAAATTTTTAAATTTCGGATGATCTTCAAAAGGGATAGTTTCAGTATCCTGCGAATATAAAAAAATTAAATAATATAAATAGAAATAATTTTATGAAAATAATTGTAAGAAAGAATTCTTCATCTTTCTACATATTCACATCCAAAATTTACCAGGATATTTTTTGGATTATGAATCAGTTAGTTTATTGTAAAGGGGGGAAAATTGATTTGCGAGTGATTTAAAAAAAATTAAAAGAAAAAATCTTAAAAATTATATTCTGAAATTCAAACTGTACTTGTTTTTAATTTTAAAATGTTCAACTACAGTACTCATAAAATTTTGTAGTAAATCAAATATTTGCCAAAAACTGGATAAACATGGAAATGTTGCCTAAAAAATCTCAAGAGTTTGCAAAATTTTGTTCCCTAGGTAATTGCTTACTTTGTTTATTTGATAATCCGACCATGGAAATGTTGCCAAACAATCTCAAGAGCTCTCAAAAATATTTGTCCTTGGCAACTGCTTACTTTGTTTATTTGATAATCCGACCATGGAAATGTTGCCAAATAATCTCAAGAGCTCTCAAAATTTTGTTTCCTAGACAACTGCTTACTTTCTTTATTTGATAATCCGACTATGGAAATGAACCATATTACTGTAAACATTTTAACAAGATCATGATATTTTAAAAAAATGCATTCAAAAGGTTTACGTTTCATTGCGGACGCAGTAGTCTGGTGACTCGTCAAGGAATACAAGATCTTTTTTACTGGGCCTTTTCACATTCTTTCGGACGGGCCGAAGCTTGACCTTGCTCCGCCTCTCCACTGCCTTCACAAGAGTTGCCCCATCAAACTTCGACGTCAGCAGATCTCCGATCTCGCGGAAGGGCTTCAATCTCCTCCAACAAACACGCATGGAGCACGATCCAGATACTCCGTGGCATTTGCACACCAATTCCATTTTGGACCTGAGCCCCTGGAAATCAATCGGAAAACTGAATCACAGCTCGTAAAAAAAAGCCCACCTGCGTCGCGACCATTCAAACGGACCCTCGTTTTTTTAATGACTGGATGACGTGTCCTTACCCGGCGTCCGGCTTCGTTGTTGTGTACGTTCATGAGGCCTTCCGGGGTGCGTAGATCTTCGCCAGAATCCACGAAATCCTTGCTGAAGCGGGCGCCAAATTTGATGTCGTCAGAACATCCGCCCCATTTCCATCGGCCTCCGTTGTCACGTTTTCTCACTAACTCGTCGCAGCGGCATTCGCCCAGTTCACCTTTGCTGCAAGCACGAGTCACACTGTAGGCCACACCTGCTGCTGAAATGGCATACACATAGGCCTTCTCTCGGCTACCTGGGGAAAATAAAGGTCGAAATCATGGTTAGACACTAATTCAGAAGTTTCTAAACTTATTTTACATTTCATAATGATCTTTGCCGTTGATTTCAAAATAAAGCAAGTTGATATCCTATTAAACACACACACACACCACTATAACAGAAAAAAAATTCACTATGAAGGCAAATTCAGTTTTATCTGCGATTTAAAGAAACTTACATTTTGTATATCAGTTTTATATAACTGAAATAATTTTATATTGTGTAACGATACATATGTAAAGAGTATGCCAATGATATAACAAAATTCTGTAGATAAATTAAATATTAAAAACATTCGAGACTATCTTAAAATATATGTTGTAGTTTCTAATGGAACTTACCATGGACAAACTCGCTGATGCATCAACGGATTTAAGCTGAAATGAGTGTCTCTTGTTTGAAGTAGCACCAGCTAGAGCCAAGAGTACGACTTAGTGACTCATTCATCACATTTGCTTGGACAGCCTATTTTTACAGGGGGAGAGGGCACATTCACACACCTCACAGACATAACACAGAAGAACAAGCATATCCGAGACGGGACTTGAACCCAGGTTGCCCAGATTACAGGGAAGACGTGCTACCCCTATGTCAGGACGCCGGCAAACTTATTTTACATTTCGTAATGATTTTTGCCGTTGAGCACAAAATAAAGCAAGTTGATATTATCAAATTAAATAGACCTACACATTCTATTAAAATATATATAAATAACTATGGTTGAGAAATATTCTGCTAAGAAGGCAAATTCTGTATCATATGCTATTTAAAGAAATTAACATTTTGAATATCAGTTTTATACAAATGAAATAATTTTGTACTGTGGAAATATGCATATGTAATTTGTATGCCGATGATATAATAAAACTCTACAGATGAATGAAATATTAAAAACATTCGAGACTATCTTAAAATACTTTAATAATTCAAATATATATGTAAAGTTCAGTACTTATATAATTACAAATTTCATTTCGTAAAAGAAAGAAAGTTGTTTAGTTTTCCTTATACGTAATAAATTTGATTTTTATAAAGTTTTAAGAGCCTTTTCAGCATTTTGAGTTATATATACTTCAGTTTTTTTTAAAATGGTTGCGGATTTTAGTCATGATATTTAACATCAATATAAGTTTTGATAATGTCTCAAGATTTATCTATTTAAAACTACTTTATATCAAGTTTTTTGAAGAATAAATTAGAAAAAAAAATCTTTTTTTGTGACACTTCTGCTTTGCTGTTTTATCATTTTTGTAGAACAGAATCAGAAGGCTTCCAACAAGTATCCAGTAAATTTTTTTTAAATATCTCAGATAAAATTACATTTTTTTATGAATATATTATTATCAAAATCAATCTGGAAACTCCAGTCGTTTTTCAGAAAACTTGAAACAGTTATTGCGGAGAAATTTCCAGAGATTGTCGTCATATTGTATATGAAAAGTTCTAAAAATCAATTTCAGTGTACAATTTTTTTTCCTTATAAATAAAATGTAGGATTATGAAGAACATGGAAATATCACAGTTGAATAACGAAGTAATGAATTTATTTTCAGCATTTTTACAAATTATAAAATACTTGATGTCAATTGAAAAAGGATGTAAAAAACTATATATGGGGATTATTTTATAGTTTTTAATATAATGTAGTCATGTTATTTCTGTCACAAAAAACCTATATAGGAAAAAGGATCATATAAGAGGCCTAGATGGGATAACCTAGACTTTAAAAAGCTATAGAAGTTGAATTTTCAAAGTATTTTTTTTAATTATTTGCTATAGTGGCAAAATGTTATTAGAAATTCCACTGGATCGTAGTTCTTTATAAACCTTTGTACACAATTTTTTATAATTATTGATAGTTTTCATAATTTGACAAGTAGACGAATTTTATATAACTCATTGGATAATACTCATATTATCTAATAAGTTATAAATGCAACTATCGCCTCAGGATTTTATCAAACAATAACTAAAGTACGGGAGCTATATTTAATACAGAAAAAGGTCTGCATTTTATTATCGTTATTTTTACAAATGCCGGTTTTCAAAGAAATCGCTTTATATTGTTCTCTTGTTTATGTATTAATTTGGCGCTTAACTTTCTGGCTTAATTTTGAAAGAAACGTTTCGATGGTAAGTCTATATATCTGTCCATCTGTGTACATGTACGCACAATAATTGAAAAACGCATAGTCAGACTTATTTAAAGTTATCATAAGATTTTTAAAAAATCAGAATTACAGATTTGTGTGAGAGTTTTACACCAAATCTCTCAAATGATTGAATAACTCTCGGTTTGAATATATCAGAATGTATATAACATATTTTGATAACAAATTTTGAATGCAAAGGGACTAAAAAAGGAGGCAACAAATTAAAATGAAATTTTATTCTCTATTTTATGAAATTTAATGTAAAATTCGCCATATTGTACAGGTAGAGTACTCTCGCTCTGTTCATTAACTATGATAAATTTCTGTGTTTTGGCGATTTAACCAAATAACCAAATATTCCAAAAATTATCTCCTGAAATCACCAATTACATCCTCATTTAGTTTATAACATCAAAAAATAATTTAATTTACTTGTCCAATATTTCATATTTTTTATGTTGAATTCATTAACATCTTCTTACGAAAAATTCTGATAAGAAAAGGAACGAGTTGTATCATTAAAATATTTCAGTATATTTAACTGGAAAATAAAAACATCATTAAGTTAAATTGTAGCAACAAGTTTATTTGGGGTAGCGTTCTAGAAATGTCAAGATTTATTTATTGGCAATTAAGGTATTTAGGAAGTAAAAAAAAAATATTTAAAGAGGATTTTTTATTCTTTATAAACTCGAAACTGAAATTCGTGCGGTACGTGACCATTGCGAAATATGTAATTAATATTAAACTTACCATGAGCTGTCGAATATGACCGATTTCACGCATGATAGATATAAATGTACATACAGTGGTGGTTGATTATAGCTATTATCACTATGCTATTTTTCTTACATTTCTTCCCTGCCTCCAATGATTTTTGCAGTATCACTTTTGAATAAATACAAAATGTAAACTGAATTGGGCAGAAAGTCTTTTCCAATACATTTGAAAAGAAATGCTAAGTAATGTTATTTACAAATGAAAACTAATTATATGCGAAATGTAAATCGAGTTGGACTGAAAGTCATTGTCATTAGTACTGAAAAGAAATTCTTAGTAATACTGCGTGTAAATGAAAATAGATTTGTTAATTTAACTGATGATTAATTATATGAAAAATGTAAATAGAATTGGACAAAAATTCAGTAAAATTACAATTAAAAAGGAGTTTTAAGTAATGACATTTAATATTGAAACCTGATGATTAAAAATCACTCGCTTTAAATAATATATAAACAAAAAGTGCGTGTTAGTTTCGGAAATTCGATAACGAATTTTTCACAAATAAAATTTTATCATTTCTTTCATGTTTTATTCATACATTTCAAAAACATTATGAATTTTGAAGTAAAATGGTAATAGACAACTGAAATGTAAAATGAAAATTTTAAAAAAAATAAAGTGAATATAAATAATATGAAAAAGATGATGCAATAAAGTATTGAAGCACAACTTTAATAAACTAAAACGCACCTTCAAGTTTTTTAAATGGTTACTTTTGCAATGAATATTATCATTCACTCGATGTAGTGGGAATCAGAGAAAATTTATAAACAAAAAGAAAACTGATAGAATTATATAAAGGATATTAAAAATATGTTTTGTTACACACTTCTGTAAAACGCCCATGCTTTATCTTTAGGTAATTTGTGTTTTTGACCGTTATAAAGTGGGAAGCAATTTGATTATCACAGCAAAATTAATTGCAATTTTTCTTTTCGTTTTATTCATGCATTATATAAGAAACATTTTGCTTTATTGTCGAAGTTTAAACACCATTCAAGGTTTTATGTCAATATTTTAAGTATTTCATGCCTTTTGCACATTTAAAATTATTACGTTAATTATCCAACAATATCACAAAGGGTTTATTTTCTTTTATATATATATTTCCCATGATGCTATTTGTGTTGTCCAGTTTCTGTACTTCCTATGCAGAGTAATTATCTGGGAGTGATTTGAATAAACGTCGACAGCTTAGGAAGAAATCGAGAATGAAGACTTAACTAATACGAACGAAACACTCTTCATATTTGACTGCCACGTCCCAATTTACACCCTTCCGTCTTCAGAATGAAAGTAATTTGACCCTCTATAAGCACAAGGAAGCGAGAACATGCTTCCTTGGACTACAGGAATTTCACATCCTTATTCTCATGGTTCCCAAGGTGGAAAGTATTTCCTAAACATGGATCGCAAAATGTAAGCTATAAAAGTTAAGGGTAAGTCTGGTCTAGGAACGGTAAATCTTTTTATGCATCGGGTCTCAAACGCTAAGATCCGCTGATGTAAGAGGCTCTTAGTGAGTAAATTAAGTAAATAAAAGGATGTACCAGATAAAGATTATGACACAGGTTTAATGGAATGTAAATTCCCAACAACACATACGGTATATCAGATGCAATAACATGTTAGGCGCAATGTCAACGACAAACTGTTGTCTGAAACTATAGAATCTTTATATATATATATGCAAAAATGTAATTTCATATTCATGTCAATATGTTTTTGCCTTACTGTAAATTCTTATACTAAATCTATGTTGTGTACCTTATTTAATTTATGCATGTTTTTACTTGATTCCCTTACAGAGTTTCTATTGTGGTTATTCTTTAGCGTTTACACCCCGATGCTCTATATTTATGAAAAACAAAGATGAATGTGTCTGTCTGTCTACTTGTCTGTATATTTGCACTCTATAGGAGAGGTTTTTTGACGTTGAACTGCCAGACTTGGCATATGTATACATTGGTGGGAATAAATGTGCCCTTCGGGGAGAGTTTTTTTAAATTAATGAGTTAAATCTAGGCGGTATGTTGGTACTTTTTCGGAATAACTTCTCAAAATATTGCTGTATAAAAAATGATTTTTACATCTTCTTAAATTAAAAAAATTGCCTTTTCAAGAACACACACACACACACACACACACACACACACACACACACACACACACACACACACACACACACACACACACACACACACACACACACACACACACACACACACACACACACACACACACACACACACACACACACACACACACACACACACACACACACACACACACACCGTATATTTTCTTTTCTGCTTTTTATCCTATTTTCAGAAGAAAAGAACTTCAAGCGTATTTTACAGCAATATACTCTATTGTTGAAGTGAAAACCAAATCATCTTCGTTATTGCTACTACTAGTCGACATCTTGGCATAGGGGTATAGCGTAATCCCCGTGATCTGGGCGTCCTGGGTTCCAGTCCCAGTTCGGGCATGATAGTTACTCTCCTGTGTTCTATCTGTGAGATGTGTGAATGTGTACCTCCCCAGTAAAAAAGGGCTGTGCAAGCGAATGTGATGCATGTATAGCTAAGACGTACTCTTGGTCTTAGATGGTGCTACTGAAAACAAGAGACACTCTCATGGCTTAAAATGTTTAAAATCTCTGACTTCGTCAGCGAGGGTGTCTATGACAAGTGCAATAAGACACAACAATTACTCCAATTATCATTTTATTTCCATTGTTGATTATCAAATGCAAAGATTCGCTTCTTTTACAGTGTTGAAGAATTTACAATATAAAACATACTTTTAATAAAAAAAATTTAAAATTTTATTTTACTTAACACTAGAATTAAGCAATAGTGAAACCTTCATAAAGTATGCCCCTTTTCAAACACTACTACTCTTTATTTTGATATAATCAGATTATAAAGATACAGATAGAAAATTAGGGAAATGATTAGCCCTATGAACTGAATGTACACAAGATATTTAATTGAAATTTTAACAAACATTAAGGCCATCGAACCTACTGGTCACTAAAGGTGGCCAGTTATAAAAATGTCTCCTTTCTAACGTACTATAAAAATTTGTCAACTACGTTTTGGCCACGCTGTGCAAAACGATAGCATTCGTTTCATTTTCATAGAACATCTACATTTTTTATTATACTCATGTTTTCTAGTTACAATAGATTATTCTTCTTTTATGGGAGCTTGCATTTCCTTGTTTTTGTATTCACACATCCTTTAATTTTTATCTTTTAATCATTTACCTATTATTAGTATTATCATTTTCCTTATTTTTTTAAAAAGTCCATCTATATAAGTAAACTAGATATGACCCACATGAGCTCCAAAGACTGATATATGGTATTAAGATATTAATCTAATTGTCATATCTCTTTGCATCAAAATTTTGCAATTAATTGAAATAAATGATTTACTAGATATTGGGAAACGAAAAAGAGACAAATTGTTTTCGATTCAGCATCAATTTGCCATTCCTTTCCAGTTATTTCTCATAATTTAATAATTACATTCATTACGAAATCGAATCATACGAGCACCATGTCGAATGCAAATATGCATGCTCATTATATAAATCAATAACGAAAACAAGACTATTAAGTAATTCCACTAATAGATTATAAGAATTCATAATGCAAGCATTCCTTACTGCAAGATGACACTTTTCCCTAAAGCCATACCAAAACGAATTTCTTGTCTCATCATGTTCTCAATAACAACAATAAAAAAAAAGAAGTTGGAATTTCTTGGTCCCACGTGTTCAAAACCCTCAATAATGTTCCTGAATCATTGCCTTTAGTATTTTACCTATCCGTGTGGTACGACAATTTGACGTTGAGTAACAATGATTCCTGCAGGGAAACAATTTACATCAGCCTAAAGGCCTTTCTGATGGGTACATTTTGAAAGGAGTTATTATCGAACAATTATCTTTGTGTGTAATTACCGAAGATCCTTTTTCGTGTGGTCTTTGATTATAGACCTCTCAGTTGTCTAATGTCTTATTGTAGACTTAAAAAGAATACTTTAGAAAATGGGAAATTATACCCAGCTACCTAAATGCTTTCCGTCTACACCTGTTTCAAACATGATATTTCATTCTTAATCCGGTGTGGCAGTCGGATTCTCAAGGTTATTTCGGCTTTAAACTAGTCTTGGTCATTGATTAATATTTACCCGGAAGAGAAAGCAATGCGGAAATTAAGCACGAAAAAAAAAAATCTTAGCTCTTTTTTTTCTATCAATGATTGTAATCTAAGTGTAAACGAAGTTTACAAAATCTGATGTAATTGAACAGCAATAAGTAAAGATGCTGTTAAGCGTTACAATAGATCCTTTTAATTTGTCAAACAAACAAAAAATAGAAAATTATAACAAGCTATCTAAATGTTTTTAACTATTATGCTTCAAGCATAATATATCTTTATTACCCTTGTACAGCAGCAAGATGCTCTAGCCCTGTTACTGATAATTCCTCCCCACGGTAAAAAACAACACAGGGATCAATTATTGAAAGATCTTGGTGTGTGTTTCTTTCGTAATGTATAAAGTTCTGGGATCTAACTTATGAAAATCCTCAATTACCATATATTCTTAGAATGAAGTATAAAATTGATATCATGAATAATAAATAGGTAAAGATAATAATAGCAATGAATCCTTTTAATTATTCTGGAAACGAGAAATTACATTTAGCTACGTCTGCTCCAAACATTACATTTTATTCTTGATACTGCTGGAAAGTAATATGTTCAAGGTCTGGTTATTTATTAATATTTATTTGTTAGAAAAAGTATTATGGAACAAATTGTAAAAACGATCTTAATTCTATGTTAATTTATAAAATTGCTTCAATTAAGAAAGGTGACAATTAAGTCCAAAAAGGAGAATCAGGAAAATTAGGCTCTATTAAACGTGATATACATTCTAAAAAAAAGAATGAATAAAGAAATTCTATCCAAAAATTAAATAAGGAGTTTTCTACAGCAATAAAATTAATTAATTTAGTTAATAGAAAATTCTCTCCCCCCATACTTAAATTCCAGTTAAGTTTTGTCTCTATCTTCTTTTAATTCCTCTGATTATATTCTGGAAAAAAGATTATTATCAATTGGATAAAAAAATTTTAAAAACGAATAATTTTTCTGTTTATATCATGCAAATGAATCAATAATTCTAGAAAACTCGGGTTGAAAAGGCACGGACATATTATTATTAGTATAATTTGGGTTTTAGTAACGAATTTCAGGGGTATAAAAGTTCAATAAGTGTAGCAACTAATAAGTAAAATAGATGCTTCGTATTAGGCAAAACAATAAGTATTACATATTGATCTCAAAATTAGGCCTTTTTTGAGCTTACGAAAATAATTTCGGTCAAATATTTCGAAAAAATTTACCAGATTTTCACAAACTGTTGAAACCCTCTGCTTATGTTCTGCCATAAATAGAAGATGAGGTATAAAGAAAAAAGAGTTAAACCAGTCTTGAACCATTGTTCGGTAATAAAAAGACTTCGAAATGTCATCAGAATCTACACAAATGTCTATCACTTTAAAAATTCTTATTTTCTTAGAGGACAGTAAAATTATAACGATTACTGTACAAATTTAAAATGACTATTTCCGCTTGATTTCGTATATCCAGCTAAATTCACGTTCAATATAAACCATCGAATAACAAATTAGCATTTGATTTTCTACAAAAGGAAAAGGGTAACTAAATGTCTTATCACGGTAATCCTTGGATATAAGATATCGCCTTCCATAATAATCTCATTTAATTCAAAATTTTTATTTGTTAACGTTGAGGAATTCTATTTGTTCAATATAGCTTAAAATCTCTATAACTATTGAGCATATTTCGCTTTTTCTTAATTTTTCAACTAAATTTTACCTTTTTCAGTAAAGAATAAATTAATCTTATATTTCCCAGTGTAATAAAAAAAGTACCCCGAAGACAGTTAATAACGATCAAAGACTTATTCAACCAGATCACTAAGAAACTTATTGTTTTTTACTCAGCCAGAAAGAATTTTTCAACTGAAAAAGTAAACGCATAGTCGTAACGATGTAATTTCCAAACAAAAATTTAATAATTTTTTTCCTGTTAAAGTATCAAATGATATATATTTCATAATTTAATAAACTTGTAATGAGCGTGATAGTTCAGTAACCTGAGCAAAAGAGCATGTAAAAGATGTTACTAGTTTAAACGTTCCTACTGGTAATGTAAATAGTAGGGTTTTTTTTTTGCTATTTCCTATATTTTTGTTTTGGCTACTCTGTTGATTTTTATTCAAATGATTTATAAAAATAACGTGTTTATTATTCCGATATATTCTTTTATGATGCAACATCCTTACTCGACCAGAAGTAGTGGACTCGAACAAAGGCGACTGAAGGAGTAATAAAAAAAAGCAAATAGCTGTCTTCTCTGTTGGAGAATTACACTAAGTTCAACCCTTCTTCAAAGCGAATTTCAAACATTAAAGCAAAGGAAAAAACATAAATTCTGAAATTTCACAGAATTCGGCTCTTTAAAGATACTGCTATAAGGAAGGAAATTTTGATAACATTTCCTTTAACAATCTATTTTTCTTTGTAATTTTTCTTGGAATCACCTACGCATAGCATGATTTAAAAAATTTATGATCTGCTGTATTGCTATTAATTTTATATTATCGTTGTTTGCCCTTTGACACGGTAATATTTCGCCCACAAGCTGAATAACTGCATTTTGATTGTATTCACTCTCAAAAACCACTTTTTTTTAGGCTAGACTGCCAGTCTACCTCTTTCAGATTTCGTTTCTTTTCCTAAAGAAAGGCCGATGGTGATTATTCTAGAAGGTCGACTAGTTTGCATAACTATTAAATAATGCTTTACGAAAAACCTGTAAAAAATAATCAACCAACTTTTAAAATAAAATTTTTATTCACGCCAGTTGTGGGCAAATAACACTGAATATTAAATATTGTCTTACTACTTCTTGTGGCCTACAGAGTAATTTCATGAAATATAAATGGAGAAAATACTAGTTTAATTCCAATTCTTCAATTAAATAATGAAGCAATAAATAATTCAGCGTATTATGTAATTTTATAATGATATTAAAACCCTTTTTAGCGATAATTTTTACTCTAAATAAATAAGAAACTAAACAGCTATTCAGATACCCTGTGGTGTCTTTTAAAACTTAATTCAACAATTATTGTTATAACTAAAAGATAAAAGTATATTTATAAATATACTTTTATCTTTCATGCTACTCTATTTCTTTACTTACAAATCCTTTCTTTGATAAAGATTCTAAATTTCGAGATTTTTGCATGATTGTCATTACATAGATTCTAAGTAAAATAGAGCAAAGTAATATTAAACTGATTGAGCAATTTTTTGATTATTTTATTGGAATAAGAAACACCAATTATGTTAAATCTCGTAATTTTCAATATGATAGAATCTAATAATAGGCATTCAATTTCTATATCTGAGAAACTGGCTACGATATAAAATTAATCTCATATAGTCACCATTTTCTTTTAATTTTGGAAGCTAAAAGACAATGAAATGCAATGGATTAAACAGTTTAAGACAGCAATTTTAGTTTAAATTTTATAACTGCATCCAAACGAATGATCATTTTTTAGGTATCATTTCTTTAATTTGAAAGTGTTAAATAAAGTAATTTCTAAATTATTGAAATACAAAATCGAATTGTATAGTGAAGATAACCTTTGTATGAGAAATATATAATATCCATGAAGGAAACTAAATATAGAAGCAAGTAGAAAAACATTAGTTAGGTAATCTATTCTTAAAAAATCCACTCATAATTTTGTTCTTATAGAACAAAACTGGAACTCGAAATATTGCTTAGTTCATTTTTTTATCAATTATAAATATAATAATCTTTTTCTCTTCGAAAAAATTAGAATTAAAGATGTTGCTTAGTAAATCGATTCTTAAGAACAGTTTTTGTAACCTTGAATTCGTAGATAAAAATTACACATGAAAAGTATTGATAAAAACGGAGGAGAGAATATGAAAATTGAAGCACATTATTTAAAGCATCGGTAAGTTGAAAATTACAAGTGAAATATACAAAAAAAGGAGCAGTAAGATAGAAATATTACATTCAAATTGCGTATTTTTGAACTGCATTGGGTAAGATAATAAAAAAATTATTCAGGAATGAAGATAAATTTACTTTATTTAGATAAATATAAATTTCTCTATTTTTCCTACATTACCGATATACCCTGAAATAAAACATTGAAAACCACAGTATCAAAGCATTGGATCAACCTTTAGTTTTTTCAAGTTACCATTTCAATAAAAGATAGTACATCATATAGTAATGGAAATATGATTTCTTCTTAAGAGTGACACAAAGGATTTTGAGATTACATGTGTGGGATAACAACCCTGGACAATTTGTTTATTTTAAGGGACTTTAAAGTGGGACAATGAGTTCAATTAATCGAAATTGTGAATCCAATGTTGAATGTTGTTAGATATAATAAGGGCCAACTTATCACTTAGTAATGCTACAAACGTTCCCTTTCACATATTCAATAAGTTTTTAATTAAAGTAATTACAATTTTTAAAATGCCATTTTAAAAAGTTTCTTGAAAAGGTTTTGGGTCATTAAAATAGTGTTATGAATATTTTAATAATCATTTTTCTTTCTCAGGTACTAGAATGCATTTGTTAAAAACTTTATTAATAATTTAGACATTCAGGGAGCAAGAAACTTAAAGGAACAATTTTTTAATACCATCAAGAGTTCATTAAATTATTTTTTCATAAGAAAACTTTATACTTATGAAATACAAAAAGGAAACGGAATACTGAAGAATATCAAGAATCTCGATAGTACCATTCTTTCTGCTCAGTAAGCGCATTCCAAATTCAAATATTTAATACACGTTTACAAGTAAAATCTTTATTAAACATTAGAGCACTAAAAAGTAGAATTTTTCATCTTAACTGTTTTCTAATTTTTAGTTTTCAATTTGTATTCTGCATAATAAATACCAAAAATCTTGAAAGTAGCTTTTTTTTTCAAATTCACTAACAGGTGGTGCCAATGGAATGGAATAAAAATTTCATTCTATTAATCGATTTGCTAATAATTGAGTTTTTCAAATATTAAAGTAATGGATTATTATCGAGCATACTCAAGTATTAAAAATTTCAAAACTCAAGAACATTTAGAAATTGGGAGGGGGGAGGGATGACTACAAAATCCCATTTTACAATCTTGAAACAAATCAAGTTAAATAAAAATTTATAAAAATATATAAATTTTTCATGATTTCAATTCATGATTAATGAATTGAAAAATCCAAGTCATGATTAAGAAGTGAAGCAATTTGTTACTGCAATAATTACTTCTCTCATAAGCAATACATTTCTCTTCCAATCGTCAATAAACTCCCCTCATAACGTTTTCTATTTTCTAAGGAAGTAAACTGAGGAAATAATACTACTTGCACATCAAAGGGCACTTCATTAGATTTTTACTGGCACTAGTGTCTATTTTATTCACTGATTCAAACTAAAGATTTTAAAGCCCCAAAGAGACTATCTTTTTACGACGTTCTAACGGTTTCTTTCAGCGTTAAAAGGGATACTAAAGTGAAATGGGCCACGGGTCAGTACCCTATATGTGGTGGGTCAAAATTTATTGCTTCTCATTTAAATGTTTACTACCTTTAGCATTAAGGCCCTGATTTATAGGCCGTACTTCTCCTTCCTTAAGGTACGAAGAAAACTCTTTTTCACAGGCACGAAATTAGTATTTAAATCTAGATCTGTCTTTATTTCACAATCATTGGTGGCACGCTATTAGGCAAAGAACATTATTGTCTACTTTCTGTTCCATTTATTATTATGGAACAAGAGGCATATACATAATAAAATGTGGAGTTGACATAGTTCTTTAGTTTATGTAAAATTTTGGTGATAATCTTTTCTTTTTCTTTTCAAAAACACAATTGTTCAAACCATTAGTTCCTTTCAATTCTGAAGTATATAAAGTAGGATCTAAATTATTCTACATAAATTGAGAATTCTGAT
>JAOUZG010022948.1:766169-807327 GCA_026289955.1 Argiope argentata
AGTAAAATATTATTGGAAGTTTAACACTTACATTTGCACAGCTGCCAAAAATATTTGAAATTATTTTAAAAAGGTTCTTTGCTTATTATTCTTTGTCTTATTTGGTTATTTTTCCCTTTGAGAGCTCATTGATCTACAAAAATCGTATAATAATAATAATTTATTAGCAAATAAGACAGAGTAGTAATCAATAAATAGGAAATACACTAGTAGAGGCAGAGAGGAGACTAATCCCAGAAATCATCAGTGTTCACTCTCTACGCAACTTAAGTCCGATAGTTGAGGACGAAAACCGAAAATTCCACCCATCGAATTTGGTGGTGAATGGGCTGCTCTCATCCCCGAACCATATTTGGCTTTGGAACTGTGGAATGGGAATTTTTCCCTTTCATATTTCCAAGGCTCACCTTTACACAATTTTGTTTTTTTCTTTCTGCTTTTTTTTTCCTTTTTAATTATTATTTCGCTGTGGTTTCACTTTTTTGTTGAGCCAACATCAGTTATCAGTTTTTGTACAAATTCATTTTCTTTTGTTAGATGCCCCTCATCGAAAAAACAGATACGTCAACAATTTCTAAAAATAAATTAAGATAATTACAATAAAATTTTTTTGATGATATAGAGCTAAAACTCTATTTATAATCATTGTATTTTATCTTGTTAACATTTTTGTAGAATTGCTCTTTTCTGAAGTGATTAGGCACCATTGCAAAATATCCCAAGGTATGTATTTAATTAAATATTTTTTATCCCAATATTATTCCAGATAAAATTGAATTTACCTGAATAACAAATAAATCCTTTATGCTCAATGTTAACTTTAATTAAAAATCAGTATTAAAATGAATAAACATTAAACTTCAGTGTCTATATAAAGATAAAAGTTACATACAGTTTAAAAAAATTGTGATAGTAAGATAATTTTCTGTAGAACGAAATTTGCTAAATTCCATAAACCCCCACTGCATCCAAAGATATCTTTCAAAACTCTTCAACATCATTTAATCCCTCCAATTCAATTTATTAGTTATTTTAACGTCAGTTATCATATCAGCTTCGTTCCTGTTATTGTTCACAAGCTGAATTATTTAATCATTTGTCACTTTATGATGTTCCAGCACTCATGTATTCATGAACAATTACAATTTGAAATGCCCTAATTGGCTTATTGTTTCGAACAACATTAACTGTATTGTCATCAAGCGTCAACGTACTTGCTTGTCTTTGGCACGTTTCAAATATTAAAGCAAACCTATTTAACAATCGAGAATAAAGCCTAGCGAGAATGGAAAATACTAAGCATGACTTGACTTTTGAATTCTACCTATTTTATTTAAAACAGAGTACCGGGTTACATGTCTCCCTTACATCGAAATATATTTACATAATATTATTTTACCTCTCAACGGTCATCAGTTCGGTTTTTCTTTTTTTTAGTTCAGGTAACAATGAGAAGAGGATTTCTATTTAAGTTCAAGTTAATTTAAAGACGACCTCTATTCTTTTGGTTGAATATGCAAGCTTAATATAGTAAGAATTAGTGAAATGCTTCATAAAAGCGTTTTTAGTTTATATCTTTTAATTATAAATCTCATCTCATTACGCAAAGATGCTCAAATTTTACAGTATAGCTAACGCAAGGCGTACAAATTGAGATTAGGAAATATTTTCTGACATAATCTAGACATGCAGACTATATTCATGACATCTTTTCTTGAATTTATACAGCTTTTTAACAAAACTGTTTTGTAATGAGTTGAGCACGTACCTTAATATTGCGTTTAAAACTGTTCAATAACGTAGAGACCGGAGGCTAAGAATTGGGAGTATGGATGATAAGGGAGCTAATCTTAAGGAGCGCATTGAAGATAAAACAATACTTAGGTTATGTCTCTTTTTAAAGCCAATGTAATGAAGAGGGGGGAAATTTTGCTATGTTGCAGGGGCCAATTATCCTATATAAGCCAATAATGATGGTTGAGGCATATATTCACAGTATGCACAGGGATTTACTTTATCTTGTAGGCTACTATAACTGCTTACTACATAAATTTCTGAGCAACAAAGCAACAATTTTTGTGAATTTCTTAATATACCCTTTATTAAAATCTTTCTGTATTGTAAAAATATCTGGGAAGTGTTTCTATGTTTCTTCCCTGGAATGTGAAAAGAAGATCATTGCAAAATTTTGAAACTACTCCATAATCTTTGGAAAATTATGTTAAAAAATATATGTTATAATTACATGTGCAGATCAGCATTGACGTTAATATTTTTTTGAATACATAGAAGAGTAATAAGGCTAAAAAAATGAGTATGTTAAGGTTGTTAGAAAATGCCAATTTGCTTTTAGAAATGCTCTTTTATTGGAAAAATTAATTTAGTAAACTGTTACACAATATTTGTTCTACTCAAATAGATATGAGTAATTTTTACTGTAACCTGACATATATTGTATAAATATATATCAAGTTTTATATTAACATGATATGTCTATATTACCTATTATAAAAACAATATATGCCAGCATAAATAAATAAAATATTTTCTGATAATCTGAACATATTAACTCATCTCTCTTTTTATTGAATCACATTTCGGTTTAAAGTGGTAATATTCCTACTACATTTCAGCGTGGAACGAAACAAAGAGAGTTATATACATTTCCCCCTTTGAAATATTATGTATAAATATGCCGAAACTCTGATTAAGAAATCATAACAAATACACTTAAAAATGTGGTAATCTACAAGGATTTCAGCAGTTTTCTACTTCAGAATTTGTTATTTTATTTTAGAAATATAGACAAGTGTTTCCTAATTAATTGTTGGATTCCCCAAAAAATGTTTGAAATGGACCAAAATAAATTTTTAAAAATTAATTTTTTTAAAAAAAACTAGAAATCTATAATAATAAATGTCAAATAACTCTCCAATAAACATATCTGTTGGAGTAATACATAGGCAAAATAAATATAAAGGAAAGTAATAAGTTTAAGAAAGTTTTGCTACCTAAAGATTGAAAAATAGAATTAGAAAATAAAGCACTGATATATGAAAAATAAGAATAACTGAAATTTAAAATAGCAACATAAAAGCTTTATTGAAAGCTTTAAAGTGAAGAGTGCTTTCTTAATAATAATTGGATTTATAAATTATAGAAGGGTATGAAAAAAAAGGCAAGTGGATACTTCACAATTCAGGTATTATTTTTTACGACTTCATTTGAGGATGCTTCTCACAATTTATGAAGCCCTGTTATAGTTAACAAATTAATCAAGGAATAAAATGGTTTTTTCGGGGTTATTGGTTGATTATTATTAAAGGTTGATTATTTAAATTATTTTATAAAATATTTTGCATCATTAAGGTTGAAAGCTGTGTTAGTTTAATCATGTACTTAAGATGTTTTATCTTGTCTGTGTAAATTTTTTTAAAGAAATTTCTCCACATCTGTATTGCCTGAATTTAAATCCCCCATATATCCAACTTTAACCACAACGTGAAGTATTTTTCCTTTTTAAATGATGATAAAAATGAGGTTAATTTAATTTTATAACTTAACTTGCAATTGTCTATATTATAGACTTATTCAAATTTTGAAGCACAAAATTTAGTTTTAAATACGTTTGTTTGAATGGTTAAAAATGTATTCTTAGTAACTTTATATTAATGATATGTTGAGCATATATCATTTAATTAGATGATACATGCTTAAATAACTTTTTTAGAAGTATGTTAATACTACAAAAAGGGAGCTTCCAATATAGAAAATTTGCATTATCAGCAAAAGGAACTTCATTTTGTGATGTCTTATTGGTATATTAAGAGAATCTGAAGAAAAAAAAGCTTATAAGCAAATACACAATTCCCTGAGATCAAATTTTGTTTACAATTAATTGATAATATATCCGCAAGAAAAATTTATTTAAAATTTATGCATTTAATGGCTTCATAAAAAGCTTAGGTTAAAAGTGTATTTATTTAAAAAAATTTAGTGACGTCAATGCTTTATAAGCTCTTGCTGGCTCCCCAAAACATTACCATTTTTCAGCACTTCATGTAGATTAAATAATATATACAGAATTAATAATTTTAGAATGTTTTTAGACAATATAAATATATAAATTTATTATATTAACTGTGCAACTAGATATTTATTAAAATGATTTTACATTTATATAGATTCTATAAAAATCAAATTAAGTTTTAAAATAAATTTTATAAAAGGAATTTTTGGCATGCATTTTTTATTAGTGTAATAGAAAATAGATATATATTTTCCATTTTTAATAATTCCCCCATTTATTTTTCAATTTATAATTTAATATTAAATATATGATGAACATTTGCAATAATTTCTCAAATTATCAGCTAGATGGCGCCATTCTTATGGAATCAAAATTAAATTGAATTGAATTCATTTTTAACTGATAATTAAGATCTAAAAATATGAAAAGGGTATTTAATCATCAAAAATACAAAAAGGCACAATATTCGTAAACTGTTGGATTTCGGAAAGTCTGTAAGAAAACAGTAGTAAGATTTTTTTAAACAAATTAAAGCACGTTGAACTATATAAATAAAAACTTATGGAAGATCATAACATTTTACTTCAGTAAGCATCAATTATTTGTTCATATAATCTGTTGATTAAACTTTTATCATTTTCGCAAATATGTGAAATTAGAAATAAAGTAAGATTGAAAAAAAATTGAAACAAATTTTAACTGTTTCCTTAACACTCAAAATGCTACCAAGACTTTTAAAACTTTATAAAGAGAGAATCACAGTTACAATGATGGAACGAAACATTTCTGAATTTTCTACTTTCGAATGGCGACGTAAATGGCCTCTTATATGCTACGAAAAGCGGAAGATAAAGTTGAATGAATGGTCCTACTGATACTAATTTTGCACTCAAGTTACATTTGAAAAATAAAGTTCGGAAACAGTTGTGGGCTCTTAATCCACCTTTCCAGCCCTGAGAAATTCCAAGAACAATTTATGAAGCTACGAAGACATAAGCATTTGGCAACCCTTCAGATAATTCCACCCCGTCGTATTTAGAAAAAATTCTGAAATCTGAAATTAAAAGGACAGTCGAGCCTCATAATTTTGAACTCACAAAATATATGAGACAGAAGTATTTCGGATGTCTGAAAGTAATGTATGGCGTACCGTAGGATACATCTGAACTAAAAATAATAATGGACAAGTAAATGCAAACGAAGAGCGTTTCTATAGAGAGGAAAACGACACGCTGAGAGCGTCAAACGCATCTGTAAGACATTTTTAGAGTGTTTCTTTCAAAAGCCAGGGAAGCCAACGATTTTTATTTAGAATTATTGCGATGTGTTTCTTTGGATGAGAATAGGATTTGTTAAACGCAGTTTTTTAAGTTTATGATTTGTTATTTGTGGATTACTTATGGGATCTGTATTTGCTATTCTTGAAAAATAAATGATAAACTTTTAAAATTTCTCACCTCTTTTTCTATAAATGTTGTTTTTACATATGTATGTGTTTTTATACATACAAATGTTGATCATATCTATGTTTATGTAGCATATTCAACCATTCTTTTGCAATTTCGGTATATGTGTGTGTGCATGTAATAAACTATAATAAATATATCTATATATTTATATAAAATAAAATGGTATAGATATATAAGCATAATTTTTAAGCAGCATCCGGAAAGAGAGAAGACACGTTGTATTTTTAAATTTCGTTTTTATTCAATCCCGGGAGACAATTTATGTACAATCAGAAGCGACGAGCGCATCAACACAGAACGACACCAGAGAGAAAGGAGAAAAACCTAATAAAATATTTATCCCCCGTGATTATACGCTGTGATATTTTGATAGGGATTTATTTACATGTGTTGATTTAGGTAAGGGAATTATAGGGATATTTTAAAAATAATTCGCTCGGGTGACAGTTTTTTATCCCTTTACTTGGAGTGTGAGAGCTTGTTGACTTCAACAATTTTAGAACTCATGTTGAATTAATAAAATGAAAAATCCGGAATTGGATCAGGGAGTAAGAGAACATTTTAGAGTGAAGTTAATATAGGCTGAATTAAGATAAAACTGTGGAAATTAATTAAGATTATATTAAATGCTAAATATCAGCACGCACACACGCACACACACATCTCTACCGTAATCACTGTTTTGATTTTACCTCATTTTATTTAATGTAAAGGCTCAGGATCTTTAGACATTTCCTCAGCGATCACCCACCATTCACAACCACTCATTCTCGAGGAAAATCTCAAAATCTTGTTTTTATTGTACATTCGTTAAGGAGAAAAACTTGACGGCATTTCCTTGGCATGCCACAACAGCTGCGGAATTTTTCACTCTATATGAAAGTTCTTGACCCGTAAGAATTTCATTAATGATCACCTGACCTTCATTTTTAAGAAATACTGTAAAATGAAACTTTGACACAGCCTTCACTGAATCAATTTCTATTTGTTATTGGTCTTCTTGCAAACATCACTAACCAATCAGAATGCGCATTGTTTAAAGTGCAAATTTGATTTAAAATAATTTCTTTCAGAAATTGTGATAAGATGCGTTTTGTTCTCCAAAATTGGTAGGAATTCTTAAAGTACTACTATTAATGATGATGATGATTTCGTATCCGCTTTACAACGGAAAGAGAGGGATGCAGTAGTTTCTGAGGGTACTACTATTAATAATGTGGGCCAATAGTTGGACGTCGAAAGCGACAAGATATATATCATATGAAATAGTCTGATTATATATATTAAAACAGAATATCCTTATATTTTCTGTATTAAAGAAATCATGAAGTCTGGTGACATAGCAATGAACTAAATCAATGAATAATTATAAAAATATTATTTTAATGGCTAATATCCGAAAATTAAATCAGTCACATGATTGTAAGGACACCAAGATCTGTATTCTAAATGCTTCTTGAAGTTGTAGAGTTAAAACTGGAGCTTTAATTTTTTTTCTTCTTCTTCAGAAATTGTGATAAGATGCGTTCAAATTGTGATAACAGCAGCACTATTTTGGCTGCTGCTGTTTTATTCAAAGGTCAGTTATAGCCCGTAAGAATATCTTGCTACGGCCATATTAAAGCTTCCCCTTTGAATTATTAGCAAATCAAAAACTTTTATACTGTATAATCAACAAATGTTCATCTGTTGAAGACTGATTGATTTACTAGATTAGCTTCCACTTTTGAAGTTACACGACATTTACTGTAGACGGACTTCATAAATTTGATCCTCGGTTGTATAACAAAAGTGACACTTGATTTACGGTTCCTAACTTTAATGTCGCAATAGTTGAAGACCAAGTCGGAGGTTTTACATAAATCTCAGCCGGTACATTCATTTCCATTGGAATCGGGTGGGCTTGTGATTAATTTACAAGAAAATAGATTGGATCATTGCACTATTTCAGCTGCAGGTTATTTAAAAGGGCCAAATTAAAAATACTATTAAAATATTATTTATGTTATTCATTACAAATTATATGAAATTAAAATTTGTAGTACATTTTTTCACCATATTTTGCAATAATGAGCCACATACACTGGGGCAGATTTTTTGAGTCGCCCAACCATTTTTAACCCCTTAACCGGTTTACCCGTATGCCGTACGTGCATCAATTTATCGAATTTTAATAGTTGTAAACAAAAAATAAATAATTCATAACAATTATAATTCAATAGTAAAATGACTTCGAATACATAGACAAGCCAAGTATTCCATGGATTTCCATTTGAATCAAAATAAGAAAATATTCCCAAAATAGAAGGCGTCATCTTATTAGATAATAAGGAAAATAAACCAGTTAAGGGATTAAGATTTGCCATAAATGCGATTAATTTTTTAACCGTACAGGATTCACTATTGTCTAACTATTTGATATTTCTGTTTCGGAAAGGTTTTACCGAACTATTTCAACTCAGACATCATGGGACAATAGAGGTATTTTGCCCAAGTTCTTTTTGCATCGAATTTTAGCTTACTATTTAGAAAGTGAGTTTTCAGTGTATGAGTTACTCTCTGGTCTAATTTAAGGCGTTAAAAGAATCTAAGGAAACTACATTTATAATTTTATCGTCTAATGATTAAAAGAACATATATTCTGAAATTATTTTAAACATTTTAACAGAACTAACATCAATTCGGCAATATACATTTCTTAACTAAATAGCGCATAAATTTTTACATAGATTTTGTATTAGAGAACAAAAATAAGGAGGGGATTCAAGACTAGAAATATTCTGCATTTTAGTGCTTTCAATAACACTGTCTTCAATAAAAGTTTTATTGAAAACTATGTTTGATGATTATCTTAAATAACAAAATCACGTCAAGTCTATCAAACAATTTAATTTTTGATTTAATCTGATGTTATTTAGGATTCAAAAGTCGTTGAGCAACACATTTAGATTATCAGCAAGCTGCAATTTTACATGAGATTTCTTATGAATTAAAAAGAGTAAAATTTTTGATGAACTAAATATAAACCCACCATTTCTTCTTTAAATTGCCTAAATTCATATTGAATACTTGAGAAATAATAATAAAAAAGCTATTTCAGCTCTGAATAACCACCCAGAGAAATCTGAACGATCATCATTCCAGGGATAGAATCGGAAAATTGAGATTGTATTCCTTGGTACCAGAATCGAAACAATCTTATTTATTGCTTTCGTCCCTACTCTCACGTAAGAGATCGTCTTCTCATTGAAGTAGAGGTAACTCGATTCCATAATATTACTCTACGCATGGAGAAAGAGGGAGTTTCCTAACTTACACTGAATTTTCTGATCTATATGGTGGTACTCTCTTGGGAATTTGAATGGAACAGTCTAGATATAATTCGGTAAAAATCTTATATTTTCTGAATTATCAGAAATAAGCAAATCTTTATACTTTCTTTACCCAGACTTATAAAAAAGAGCTTGTTTACTTTATCGACGACTTCTCATCTCCTTAATCATTGTAACAACCACAGGGATAGAAAAATAAAGTAAGGTTGAATTTGCATATTGAGAGCAATTGTAACTTGATAATAAATGTGCTTCATTGCTGCCCATGTAGAAACATTTCTCTTTTTCATGAGATCAAGTTTTTCATTCCAATGGGTGAATGAGAGGTAGAAATGTAATGTTTTATTCAAAGCAGAAATTATTTTCTAGCAGATGATTAAAAACACTGAAACTCCCATCGCTTCATAGATAACCAGAATTTCATTGCAGATATTTTTTGATTTTTGCTGCTTTTTAGCATTAGCATTTAGTTCGTTCAGAAGCCTATATTTTGAGCCATTTTTGAAGTCCAAAATTTTCAGAAACCTAAGCCATTTTTGAATCGAAATAATCAACAATTTTATTCTTTGAAAAATGTCTCGACATATTCTTAATGAAAAGTCAAGTAAAGGAAATCCCTCCTATTGAAGATCTATTCTAAGATCTTGTTAGTTATATAAATCGATTGTTAAATAAATGCTATAAATCAGGTTAACTGTACTTAATGATGTAAAAATTGCTTTTAAATCCCTACAATATATAACTGCACTGTTTTTATTATATCTCAACGTCATGCAAGTGATTATGAACAACTCAGCATATATCAAGCAAGAATTTTAATTTGGATATAGTTTTTTCGTAATAAAAAGAATCTCAGTCATCAAGCAATTTAATCTGCTATTCAAGACAAATTCAGTTCTTTTAACTCTTGATTGGAGAAATAATTTCAATTTATCTGCGATTACTTACTTGATAAAATTGCTAGTATTCTATCTCCCTTTTGCAACAAAATTGAGTTAGATTAGTTTATAAACCGTTTTTCACTTTATCTTTTATATACAACTTGTCATTTAACAGCATTTTACCACTGTCAACTACGATAATGTTATATTTCCAGATAAAAAGAACATTTCTTAAATATATTTGTTTTATATCCAATAAATATGGAAATTGGAGTTGGAATAGTTGAAATACAGTGAGTTAAAGTGTTCCAAATAATACGCTTTTCTCTAAATATTTCTAAAATCATATCTTCTTTTTCTTTAAAGTATATGATTGCCACTAGCATAATTAATTAACATCCCAAAGAAGTTAAATCAATCCATTTTTATAATAAAGGGATTTAGACTATTATATTTATCTCAAAATCAGCTTCTTAATACTGTTATTGAAACAATGTAAATAAAAAAAATACTTGAAGATTTTATCGACAATAATATTTTTTTTTAAGTAGAGTTTGATATTTTCATGCTCACTGATTCAAGATGATGGTAGAAATGCTTCTCATTTTGAAAGGCCACCTGACTTTAAAAAGAATATCTACATCATAAACTCTTTTTATTTTACCACTGATAATTGATATTTTTATTTTTTCCTCATTAATAATCCTTTATTTCTGGATCATTAAAGAAATGTTTCTGAAGATGACCTCCATCTTTTCTCTTTTTCTTTCCTGTCTGGAATTGTACTATAAAGAGAAAAAAAAGGGATTTTATGAAAAATAAGAGTCTTGTTATTTCACTTTTGGCTCTCTGGAAAATATAAAAATAAATATCTTGCCACTAGAGTTTACTTTTATTTAATTTATAAAGTTTCAAATATTAATTTATCCACGTCCTATTTCTTGATCATTTTTAGCTCTTTCTCATTTCGGTGTCTCAAATTATATGTTGTAGTCATTTTTAGAGGAAAAAATAATAGTTTATTAAAAAATTATATATATATATATATAAAAGTACATCGTTTATAGAAGAAGCTTGCCTAACTCTTTAATTCAGGCCTATGCTTCTTTTTTTTTCAAAATAGGGAGAATCAAGAATTTATGTTCCTATGAAAGCTCTTCATTGAAGGACTAAGAAAAGTGTACCGAAACTTGTTCCATAAGTTTCTTTCGAAAAGAGACAAATCAAGAATTCGTGTTCCTATAAAACAGCTTGATTGTAGGCCTCATGAGTACATTTAGCTGCAAGTCAATAATAGATTTACATTTTAAAATATATTTTATCTATATATTTGCATTAAAATACAGCTCATATTTTTGCTTTTCAAAAACAGATAAATGTATAAATTAAGAATTCATGTTCCCATGAAAGCTCTTGAATGAAGGACTTAGAAAAGCGTATTAAAACATGTTCCATACGTTTCTTTCGAAAACAGACAAATCAAGAATTCGTGTTTCCATAAAACTGTTTGATTGTAGGTCAAAAGTTTTTATTGGCGTATAAACTATTCAGACTGAGACCTTTCCCAAGCAACTGCAATAATAATTAAATCATCTTTTAACAAAGTGTCATTTCATAAGTTTTTGTTATAAATTCTTAAAAAATATATAGTTTTAATTTGTCTGCTTCAATAAAAATAGTTTAATTCTTTTCTAGATTTAAAATTAAGATGAAACAGAACACAAATGTTTAAATTAAGTTGACCTTCAAAAAATTTTCCCGAATTCTATGGAATGTTATCTAAGCAATAAAAAGTTTTAAACACAAATTATTATCTAAGTTTTAATTGATCTTGACCTTAATTTAAAAAGAAAGGATTTTTATACTTTTGAATTAAAATTTCATTTCATTTAATTTAATGATCATAGGAAAACACTGATTCAATGTTGATTGGTTGTATGGGAGTTTTAATGGAGCAAGAGTCAAACCTTGGCTAAACTGAGACCTGTTTCAAGGGAAAAACATCTTTAACAGTTTGCTGCTGAATAAATTTTAATCAAATATGTGCTTTATTACTTTCTCGTGTACATTGAAGAAACAATATAATCATCAAAAATTCAAACTCGAGACTTTGAAAAATCTTTACTCTTTCCAGCACTCTAAATCGCCTTTCTTTAAAAATATCTCTCTTCGTCTGGGAGCAAGATAATTTAAAAACGTTTTAAGCTCAGATGGTGAAATTTTGTATGTGGCATTTACATCAAAGCTGTAAATTTCTATAAAATTATGAATGAAATCCAATGAGAAAGCCTATCTATTCGACTGTTCGAGTATAAATGAACAAGATAACTACAAATCGGAAATCTCTAGATGGATAAAATGTAATACAGAGGATTTTCTATACAAAATTCACCATACCAAATTTAGAGTATATCATATAGAGAGAAATAGAGAGATAGAAGTAGAATCTAATAGATGGACAGTCTGTCGGTCAATATTTTCGCATTAATGTAAGTGATAACTCAAAAACCCAATGGCTTAAAGGAAATATATAATCTTGTGATTGCAATTGCAGTTTTGTGTAAAATTTTGGTGTTAATCAATCGAAGAAAAAAATCCAAAATATATATTCTATTTTTTAGTACTTGTGTATTAACCATGCCAGCGATTAAACATTAAAGATCGCTTACTAATTCTCTATTTATTATCAATCACCAGTGGTATGCTGTTAATGAGCAAATACTAGTCCGTTAATCTACTACAAAGCATAGAATGTACAAGCGCGAAAGTTGAGAAAATAATAATAATAATAATAAAACAAATGAGCAATCGTGACATTCACGACCTTTCGGAACGTTTACGAGCTTGTAAGGATAAATTTTTATTAGAGAGTATGCAAAAAAATGTCAAGGATACCACTCCAGCTAATTTAATCCTTCTTTTGGTTCTAAATAAGTGTATTTTAAAGTTGGTTAATAATTAAAGCGTCGTTTCTTATAATGGTAGATGTATTTTTCAAAGCTAGCACAGTCATCTCTATCAAATGATCTCTGTAAATGTGCATTCAAATATTTTCAAGTATCTGGAGCTTGATTAGTTGAAGAAAGAATCTTTTATTCTCTGAAGAGATTATAAATGAATTTTTCGATTTATATATCAAAAAACAACTCTGAAATGCTCTTCATAGAATTTCAATGAAAAAAACTACTGTATCTCTCCTTTAGCCAACACCCTATAAAAGCAGTTTGAAAAATTGAAAGAGGTATCTAATGATAGAATTGCACTTAAATAAACGCAAGCCAGACGTTCAAATCCCCCGATGGGAGGGGTGCATCTGGTCACTAGGAAAACAATCCCCAAGGTCCTTTTCTTGTGTCCGTTTTGAATTAGGATCCGAAAACAGACTGCAGCCTACTATTTTCCTTTTTAAGTTGGATGCCAACCATATGGAATATTTTTTTAAATGTAGAAAAGGATTGTTTGAACTCATTAGTTCCAAAAATGTAATAAAAGTTATTTATCTATATGATTTTAATAATTTGTTAATATTTTTTAGTTCTTTCCCTTATTATTAAATATTTTATAGAAATAGTGAATTATATTTTGTTTATATAATTGATGTGATGCGTATGAAACGGTCACAAACATGTAAGAAGCAGACTATGCCAATCAGAGAGTAATTTTTCATTGGTTTACAAATCTTCTTCATGAACAATAATATATTTCAAGCTTTCTTTAAGAGTGTGGGGAATAACACGATTTATAAAGCGGATGAAAATGTAAGTAATGATAATAAAAATAGCGAAGGAAAGTTATAATACCCAATTTTTAGCATCTCGTGAAGGAGGAGAATGCTTCATAAACTAAGAAAAATCAGAATTTATGAGATTAGTAGAAAAAACACAAAAACTTATATAAACTTCGAACTTATTAATTAAGCCTCTTTAATTCCTTGATTTATCAACACGAATGTATTTGGGACATCTAATTATTTCATGGCAATATAAAAATCTGAAGTTCCTTTTTTGCTTCTAGTTTTTTTAAAATTCTTTTGTTACTCGTCCTCAAAAAGATATCTGCTGATAATCAAATTTTATTATTTTTAAATATATAAATCTTTATTAGTCAACAGTTAAAGTTACTACGAATAAATTATTTGGGAACAATGCTCGCAGAGTTATATACATAAAATCAATAACAGTTTTTTGGAAATTGGAAATAATTAAAGCATTTATTTGAAAAGAAGCAAACATAAAGAACCATCACTTTAGGATGCTAGAAACTTTTATGGACTAATAAGGAATTTTGAAGGTGAAATTTCTGTGTCTTTTTAAAGTTCAAATGTGATTAAAATTTAGGAGCTTTTTTAAATTAACTTGTTAACTTTTGATTTTTAAATTATTGTTATGAAATAATACGATATATATATATAGATTCATAAAGAACAATACAAGGACAAAGACGCATAAAGACTAAAGCTATAAGAAACAATGTAAACATATTAGAGATAATTATTTTCAAAGTCAATTTATCTAGAATATTGATACTATTTTGCAAAGATCAAAAATTAGAATAGCATCTAGTACTTACGCTTCAGAGTATATTTAACGTTTTAAGAAAAATGTAAGCATAATAGTAAGAACAAAGAATTAAAATTATCACTAGTCACTTTAGGTTCCCAGCTATCCGCCAACGAGTTAATAGTATTAATTTGGTCGTCAGCCAATTTTGATGTGCTACATCTTATTACAATAAAAGACAATATTTTGAGCCATGCCTGCACAATAAATATTGAGTATTCTAATTAATTAACTATTCTTTCAAAGTGTCGAAATTAATTGGCGAAAAAAATTGGTGGAATTGATCTAATCGTTGAGGCTGACGGATCGGTCAAAGATTTATTTTGCGATGTCTCTCGAAAATGGCGGGTAACAGGCGGTAACAGGCGGGCGGGTTATAAGATATCGAGGGGCCTTTGTCTTTCATACGAATCCCTCCGAAGTGGGCACCTCAAAAATAAGAATGAAAAGCTTTTAGGGTGGTGATGGGTTTTTGCCGTCCTGATGGTTACAAAAATGGTGTGGTGTTGGCTACCCATACCGATAACGGGGTTGAATCATAGCGGGTGAGGACACTCAAACATAGTTCCTAAAAGTGCTATCACTGTGTTCCGGTCATTCAGATTTAGCAGAATGCATTCGGGGTGGGTAGAGTTGTATTTTGAGATTATCTTACATATGATATAAAAATTGCCAAAGCCAATATAATATTTGATTTTCAGGTACTCTTTCAAAGTTTTCCACGTTGGGAACGTGCAGTACAGTTTTTGTGATTTTTTTTCCGAAAACGAAGGATGAGGGAGGGGACAAGCGAGCATTCATAATTCTCTAGTGGCCATGAGCTTTCATGTAAAATAAAAAAAAAGTGGCCAAACGAAATCAGTGGTTATATCAGAGGGGTTTGCTTGTTATTTTATACAGACAGATTTCCTCACGTCTGCAAAGGAATATATATTCGAGCTCAAAAGGACGAAAATAGAAGAGTGGCAAGGGATGCATTTATCACTGGTGCCACCTTAGGAGTGCAATATACTTGTGCATAAATATATATAGAATGTTTATTTTCTGCTGTAAATTCCCATAAGAAACAAAGACGTTTGCCATTGGCGTACTCTGTAATCAGTTTTATGCCTGAAATTTTCTTCTATCAACATTACATCTACCTTTTCAAAGTATGAATTATTATTTAAATTAATTAGAAGAGAGGGATTTATATGTTTATCGACTTATAGATCATAGCTATTGATTAAATAGTCTGTTTTAGATAAAAGAAACAAACAAGCTAGAAAGATGTTTAATCAACAGCTATGGATTTCCATTTATATTCTATAGGGTTTTATTCAAATTTTCATTTGAAATTAAAAGAATTTTTGATTTAAGACCAACCTTAAGCGAAAATTCCTTTGCTAACTTTTTTTATTGACCTTTTTAAGGTAAAATTGAAAACTTTTTCAAAATTTAATTTTTGATACGTATATTTAAAATATGAAAAACCGCTGAAAAACAAATATATTAAGAATTTTTAAGCGACTTAGTTTAAAATACACTATTCCATTTACAGATTCAACGAGTGGAATCTTTTTGAAAATTCCAGAAACATTTTTTAAATTATACATTTTTTAGAAATGATCTCAGATTACAAATAATTGGTCTTTGAGATATGATAATGTAGTTAAAATTCGTATTTATATTTAAATCTATCTGTACTGTGATCAAAATCTATTTTAATACTTCTAAAACTTAAAATATTAATGTTGAACTACAATTCATATGCATAATGCGAACTACAGTTCACACACTACAATATGCATACGCAATTTTAAGTGCAATTTTAATACATGGATTCTAAGTTAAAATATCTCTATAAACTTTTTGATACAGCATTGAAAATTTCATTAAAAAAATTTCTAACTAAAATATTGTGCATTTTTAAATGTCTCTAGGAACATCTTATAAAGGATTTCTTAGTTTAAATACATACAGAAAGCTACAAAATAACAGTTGTATTACCGAGTTAAATTTGTATTTAAAATATAATTTAATTTTCTTACACAATTTTAATTTTATCACAATTCACCTACATTGAACATCACCTGGAAATAATTATTTGCTCAAGATTTAAAGAGGAAGGAACTTAATTTATTCATTTTCTTTACTAACCCATCTCGCCTTCCTCGTCGACTTTTTTTCAGTCTGTAGCTTTGAATAGTTCACCATTAGACAGATAATTATTTAAGAACGACAGCAGCGAAGTTTATTTATGGCAAAGTTGCTTAGCTTTTTTTCGTCGTGAAACTTTTTCGGTTAAAAAAATGCTCAATTCCTTTTTTTAGATAGTTTCAAGGTTAACTCTATTCATACATCGCAAGAAAGCTACTAATATAAACATATAAAAGAAAACCAAAAGTAACTGATAAGAATGCTCATTAAACCGAATTATAAAAACCTTCTACAGCTGCATAATGCTTGATAGGAGCTCTACTTTAAATGATTTTCAAGAATTGTACCGACATCTAGCTATTAAAAAGTGCGTTTTCATTATGCATAAACTGCAAAGAGAGGAAGGGGGGGAATGCAAGATTACTTATTCCTTTACCATAATTGCACCATATGATTTGAATTTCATGAAATAATTTAATAATATTGTTCATATAGGTAATAAATTATAAAAAAGTCTGACGAAAAACTGATATTGCCTGTTGGAGCTTAATTTAAAGATATAAAAAAGAAAAGCTGAGAAAAGGTTTAAAGAAAGATAGATAGGGAACAATCCCATCTTCTTTTCTTTTATATATTGCTGTAAATAAAGTAAAAAAAATCCTAAGGCAAAAAGGTAAAGACAGATTCATTTTGTCTGAAGTAACAATATTCCACTAATATAAGGGTTGCAGATATACGTGTAAAAAAGAAAGTAACTGATAAAAGCTTTCCAATGAAGTGTCGCATGTACAGAAAGTTAAGTATTGAATATCAATTTTTGGTCTAGAACATATTCGTTATAATGAGACAATAATTAACCTATTTAAACTATTTTCCTATATTCAATAGAAAGGGATTTATGAGCGCCTGAAATTTTCAAAAAACCACCATTTCTAGGATATTTGAGGTGAACGACCCTTTCACAAATTCAGTCAAGAGTTTTACATTTCCTTAAACAAATCCCTTGCCGATTTATATACAATCAAGTTTACTCGGGTTATCTTGTTCACAAGATAAAAAGAAGATATAAAAAATACTTTTTGAATCTGCATCTTGAAAAATCCATTTTGTTAAACAACTGTTCATTTTCACATTCTTCCTCTCCAGTGAGAAACGTCCAAAAGGACAGACGCTCCCAGAATGCAACATGCAATTGTCGATTCAGCATTTTTAGAAAGGATCCCGATAAAGTCCGATCTGGTTATGGACTGTTCTCTCTTAAAACAATTTTTTTAAAAAAAGTAGCCGATATTAAAATTCAAAACAGTCCAAAAAAACTCTCTCACACACCGTTAAATAAGATGTGGTTTTGGAAGAAATTTTCTAAGGTCAATTAACAGGTAGTATTCCTGTAAAGAATTAACTTAAAAATCCACTGTAATTTTGAATTTAAACTTAATTTTACAATAATTCAGATATATAAAGATTATGAAATAAAGTAAACTATTAATCAAACTATATATGTTCAGTATAATATTAAAATCCTTAGTAGCTTTAATATTTTGATTTTTTTCCCAAATAAAGGATGGAAATGCCTTTTCAATTTTTGATACTCGATGTTGTATTACATTGACTTTTAAAAGAATTAAGATTAAAAGGCATGGATTTACCTCTAAAATGTTTGCACTATCAGCATGTTAGGCTATTATTAATAAATAAGAGTAATAACTAAGCACAACTTTTAAAAGCCAAATCTAGCGCATGGCTGAAGTCGACACGTTGAGATTATTTTTTGTCATTGACCTTTCCCTTCCTTTCTTATTATTACCTAAATCAAAATTGTCACACATTTTATTTTCTGCATTTAAAAGTACTTCGATATATTCAGAACTACTAAAAATTTTGGTACAAATGATCAAAAGTAAAATGCAAATAAAAATGTCCGTATGATTTAAATATATTAATCAAAAGAATACCATAAATTTAGAGCATTTATTAAGTCCCTGTGCTATTTTTAAAAAATATTCTTTAGAATAAAAAAAAGCAATTTCTAAAAAGGCATAATCATTTATTTAAAAATATATCCAGATATAGTACAAGAAATTTCGAAAATTTCCCCTCTGTTTTATGAATTTCTAGTGCTTGAAGTTTTTGATGAATGAGATTACAATGTAAGTGATGTAGCAGTATCACGTGTCAACCGTAATTGCGTTTATAACTTGTGTTTTTATAATTAACTGTGCGTTGCCTTGGATTGTGCTGTATCGTAATATTCACAAAATTTCAAATCGCGAAAACTATTAATTTAAAACACTTCATCATAAATTTATCATGAATAGTTTAAAGTAAAAGAGTCAAGGGTAAAGTGATAAACTAATGAGATAATAAATGATAAATGATAGTATAAACTTACTCGTGGCATTAAGTAATTCAAGGGCAAAATTGATTCAATATTCACCTTGACATTCAATCGATCGGATGGAAAACTTTGATCTTTGGTCATTTCCTTCACTGATTAAGATATCAGAAGTTCAGAATCAAATTATACAAATTCTATTATTGTTCTTATAATTCTATTATTCAAACATTTTATTTGTTATAGATATTGGAGAATGACATTTGTACAGAATTTGACCTTTTTCAGTAAAATTAACTATGGAACTAAATATTTTGATTAAAATGCAGCAATATATGCCTATTCAGACAGATAAATAAATTCTGAACACTAAAAAAAAATTAAACATTATTTTATTCAGATGTCTTCGATTCGACTCATAAGAAAAAAATTGGACTTAAAACATAAATTTATTCTTAAAAATGGAGTTTTAAGAATAAAGTGTTTCGAGTTTATAAACAGTTGAAAATTGGAGTGTTGCATATAAATTTATTCCTTGATGCAATCAAATTTTATAAATATTTATAAACCTCCCACTTGATTTTTCTTATATGAAATATCCGTTTAGAGAAAGTCTTCTGTCTTGCTGTTCGAATATGAGTAGACATGATGAATACAAAATGAAAAGAACTAGATGTTTAAAATTTGGTACACAAATTCAACACCAACAGTGTAGAGACCAATCAAATTTTGTGCTAAATAGTCAAGGGGGTGATCATCTGTCATTCCATACTTTCAGAAATATAAAACTCGAAAACTAAAAAATTCAAAGGCTTAAATACATCATATCTGGTATGCCTACTTATGATTACAAGTGTAGTTTTCTGTTACATTTCTCTTTCAATCGGTTGGGGAAAAATAGTGTAAAACACAAATTCGATGTTGAAAAATATTAATCGCATGGCAGGGATTAATCGTCAAAAAAACTAGCCAAGGATCACATGATAGAATGTAGTTTTCTATAAAATTTCTCTTTCAATCGGTTGAGAAAAAAACTCTTGTAAAATACAATTTCGATTTTGAAAAAATATTATACTCATGCCAGGGATTTTACCATAAAAAAAAGACTAGTCAAGGATCACATAATAGAATCAGCAAAAATACTGAATTCGCGCCAAAAGTTAATATTAAGTTGGAGGAAAAGAAATCCATCATTATTTTACAGTCATTTACCGAGAAAAGAATGGATTTATTTTTTAATTATTTTCAAAAATTCCACATTGAAAACTAAAAAAAAAAAAAAATCCTATTTTCTAGGCTGTAAAACAATAATGGATTTCTTTTTCCCCAACCTGATATTTCTATGGTTTGCCAATACCATACAAGACATTCTCAGGTATAATACCTTTATTAGAGAGTGCGAGAGAAAGTTTTGGGAAGTCCACCCCCACTGGTTTAAAATGGATTTCTCTAAAACTGACAATTCAGAGTCTTGTTTTTATTTCTCCTCATAATTTAAAATTTATTCAATTTCAATTTTTATTCTTTTTCAATTTTTATTCTTTTTGCAATTTATTGATATAAATTGCAAAATTTATATCAATAAAAGAAGAGTTAATTCATACGCATTTACTACTGATTGGGAATACACCTACGTCCATTTTTGTGGTTATTAATACCGTAAATGTGTGAACTTTATCAGTAACCCCGATGAATTAACGCATCGACTCTTCGCACAAAAACCTCCATATTAATTTTTAAAATTTCAATTCTGAATTTCCTTTTCTATTCATTATAAGTTATTTGAATGACAGGGATCTCAGTATTGCTTGAGCTATAAAATATGAATTATTTCCAGGATTAAGGAGTTAAAATCCGACATACGAAAACTGTTACAAGTTTGTTTGTTTTTCGAAAGACATGCAAACAATGTCAAATATGTTGGCTGAACTTGCCCTTTTACTGACAAAATTATCTAAAAGTTTTAAACATTTTTTTAAGAAAAAAATGACAAAAAATATATGCATACAGTGAATTCGTCTTATTTTAAAATTTCGAGATTTCATCCCCCTCCCCACAGACACACCAATCTGTTCTTCACTTTACTTTTTTTTTGAAATTAGTTTAATTTTGTTGTATTAACATCCCATTTCAAAGCAACACTAGAGTTATTTTTGTACAGACTTTATAATTGGGAACCCGGCGAGATGACGAGGACGACACCTGAGGCGGTATTTCTCTCCAAGTTTCCCCACACACCACCCACGTCCCACGCTCCGTTTGTAGATTTATAAAGTAAATAATTGGGAATAGCTTTTAGATAATGATTTAAATAAAGTGCGTTATCACTTTTTTTTTCAACAAAAGCTAGTAGGTATACTAGTACTAATTTGTTTTTTTAAAAAATAATTCCATAAAAAATGCTTTTATTTCTTTAATCCTTTAACTGGTTTATTTCTTTTGTTATCTAATTAGATGACACCGTCTATTTTTGAAATGTTTGATATTTTTATATACAAAATAGAATATCCATAGAATATTTGAGGCATCTATTTATTTCACGCAATATTTCAAAGAATTATAAATTTATCAATCCTTTGTTGTTGTTTATAACTGCAAAAAGGCGATAATTTATTCCTCTAGTAAACTGGTTAAGGAGTTAAAAGGTTTCGATATTCAAGCGAAAGGGTTCGTCATGACCGACTATTCTCACAGAAGCTGTACGAATGTTGGCCGCTGTGCGTAAGGTATGGTTATGTGATCCTTGTAAAACAGGCCTTATTCATTAAAAGTTTATATTATTTAGCCGTTCATCTATTTTGTTGGTTAGTCGGGACACAAGTATCTAATATTCTTCCAAATATTGATATCCCAATTTTCTCATTATGGTTTCCTTAACAGAAGATGGCTCCAACATCAACTATGACCAAATATTAACAGATAAAAACAGAATTTACAATGTCCTTTTTTATTTAACTCAAAATTAACAAAGAAAATATCAATTATCTGAAAAGATCTTCAATTTTCTGTCCCATGTAGAAAGTTTACCAGTACTAATATAATATATACCCCTGCTGAATAAATAAACAGATCTTTTCCAGGTTGAAAGGGAATTCATGCTGTCATTTTGGCTTCTTTTTGGTATATAAATGACCCAGACAACTTCAACTTGTAGAAAATATTGGCAAATTGTCAAGTACCAAATTTTACGTAAACTCTTTTAAGTACCATTTGTTTCAAAATTTATAAACAAGCACTTTCAATTCTCTGAAGAAATATCAGTGTTAAAATCTTGAATAATGAATTTCTTAAGCTTACCACCAATTATTTAACGAAACTGTCTCTACCTTAATTTTAAACTTCACTTTATAAAATAATAATAATTTATGTTGCTAATTTAGTGAAATGCTGAATATACCTTTTCCTTTTATATACATTACCGAACTTTTCTCCGAAATGTATTCTTGCAATGAGCACACCGGTGTTTTAGAAGGCTTTATAATAGTGCCATTCATCCGATAACTTAAAAAATGTGCACGGATGTGGTAAAAGTCTGTGGATTTGAATGGGAGGTAAGAATTTTGCGACAGACCAGGAAGGTTCAACACACCTACTATCTACTAATGACGAAAAACAGCTTCGGAAGTAGCTGTGACAAGTAAAAGAGACAGTTGCTTGCGGTTTTGTTATCATAGTGATCAAAATCTTCTGGGAAAAAGATTATAGGAAGGAATATTTGGTTAAAACGCCCTAATCTGTTAGGCTAGCAGCCAATATAATCTTCAAGATCTAATCTATATGCTTAGAATATCAAGAGAAATTTTGAGAAATGCATAACTTTTCGTAAAATTTTTTTTCCCCATTGAAATCACGCTTTTTTTAAAGATTTCATTCCCTGTTGAGTCACCAAATTAGACTGTGAATTTCTCAATATGAATCTTGAAAAATGGTTGAAATTTCACTTAGGCTAGGATGTATAACCAAGTCTATGAAGGCCGGTGTGGTACGTTATTTTGATCAAAGAAACTTTGAAATACATAGGAAGTACCAAAAGTATAAGTTCAAATTTACTCAAATGTATAACTGTTGGTTGTCTTCTTGATGGGTTTTCAAGATAATCTGATTCACATGTTTGTTGTGCTTGGAAAATTATCAGGGAAATCCCTTGAACAGTGCTAGATAAAAGCCCAATCAGGAAACAGATATAATCTATTTCTCGGTTATTAAAAATAGCAATTTTCTCTATAAAATATTAATTAATTGGCATATTAAGCGTGGAAACTATTTTCTGTTGTACAAAATAGTAATGTTAGTAAATTTCAAATTACCCACTAATCGATATTGATCCACTGTGTCCAGTTATACAGGATTATAGAAATATATTCAATATTATTTAAAAGTAGAATGTAGGAAAGAAATTTAGAAGAACTGTTCAGTTATGTTTAGTTATAAATAAAACGTAGCTCTGAACAAAAGGGGAAAAATTTATTTATATTTAGTTGTAATTATTATTATTTATATTTAGTTGTAAAAAGGGGGAATTTTAAACTATGTTCGATTTAAATATTTCCATTACGACATAACTTTTCCTTTTAGCAGTTGTTTCATTTAAAACTGCCCGGACAAGAGTTATTGAATTAACAAAGCGAATATTATGAATAAAATAGCATAAATTCTTTTCAGAAGTATGTATATTGTTATTTTGCATTATTTGATGAAAAAAATTTCCTAGAATGATGACTAATGTTTCAAAGACTCGATTTAAATATACTTTTCCCAGCCTTCATTGTAGTAATATTAATGATTTGTTTATGATGGAATCTTAAAATTTTCAGATTAATAAAATGAAAGCATGTTTCACTTTTGAATTCGTGTACACTAATTTTTATTCCTTCGTATTTTTGGATTTCTGGTGAACATAGTATCCCAGATAATGTGTCATAGTGGCCTTCGAACCTATATTGAAGAAGCTGTGCACTAGCAGGTAACATATCACATTTACTTCATCTTAAATTAATACAAATAATTTTTATCTTTTCAGCATACTGCAAATTGATTCTTATTGCAAATGTTGAACTATGGTTAATGGCGGTACAAGTTGTTTTCATAACATGGTACTTCCTAAACAACACGACGTTGCCATCTAAAGTTATAATTTTTAAAATATAGTTTTAGTGTAATAAATTTTAGTTGATTATTTTATAGTGATTAAATATTCTAAACTAGTAGCAGTACAGTACTACATATTTAGTTGAATATTCTACAGTAGTTTGTAACTAAAAATAGGAAATAAACAGTAAACAAAAAAGAAAAAAAATTGAGTATCTGACATAGACTTTGGAAAAGCTAAAACAATTTTTGAAGAAACTGCGTGTGGAATAGAGCCAACACACTTTAAATCACTCTTTCAATACTTAGTATAAATTTGAATCAACAGTCAAAAAGAATTGAAATTCATATCTAGAATATATAAACATTGCTGTTAACAATATAATAATAATTAATTCTGTTGTAAAAGGAATATAAACGATTTATTATTTTTATCTCATTTTTTATAACTACAAATTTTCTTCATAAAAAGTTTTTAAATAGGGCTGTAAAATTCCGTTCGATAGTTTCGATTGTACATTATGCAGATTTGTACACTTTGAATTACTATCCTCCTATAGTCCAAAATAATTTGTTCCTCTGTGACAGTCTCCCCCCTCAGCTAACCTGAGATCAAAGATAAGAACTTCCGAGTTGCAACTGTTGTTTTGATAACATCTCCAAATCATCTGGTGAGGTGGGGAACGGAAACGAAGACGATTTCTTTATTTAGCAACACTTTTCAATCTTTCTCTGGAAGAAAGGCCGTCATTCATGGCACTCTTATGAAAGAAATGAGCTACCTAGAAATGGCAAAGATAAGAACGTAAAACATTATTAATGGTACTCTTATTGACTTTTAATGTTTCTTGTCTTTTAGTTTTTTAATAAAATTTTGTCAATTTTCCTACGCAGTTATCTTTGCATGAACTCTTTTCTTAATGAGTTTTAGATGTATGAACTCTTCATTTACATTTCCAAAACTAAAAAGCATTTCAGAAAATTGGAGGAAACAAAACTGAATGCTGATTCTAATATGATATGAGGACTGTTTTTAAATAGGATCAGTTACAAATCTAATAACGCAATTCAAAAAATGCATTTCCGTTCTAATTCTACATATGATTCTCTATTTTTGTACATAATTTACTTATGAGCTTAAATACCTATTACAATGAGCAACGAGTTTTGGATAATTTCAACAAAAAGCTTTACTGCTTTGACGATAAACAATTATTCACTGCCGTCTTCACATTCCCTTGAAGGTCTTCAGATGGATATTAAGGTGACGATTAGTAGATGCAAGGTCTGGATTGTATAACAAATGATTAAATTCTTTTCAGGCAAAAGAATTAATCAGATTTATGAGCTCCAGCTGAAACACGCAGCGTTTATCGTTCTCTTGATATTCCTTGAATATTCTCATTCATTTTCTCTCTTTATTAGTATTCAATATATTGTACTTGTAAATTCAGCACGTATGGCAATAAATATCAATAACTTTTAGGTTTCTTGCTGCTCAGAGCCGCGTGCCTGATTGTGTTTCATTGTCGGTGGAACATTCACTTTTTTTCAACATTTTAACCTCACACTACAAAGCTCATAGTTCAATGAACGGGGTTCTAAATGGTGCCTATAACTTAAAAAATTAATCTTTATTTAAAATAATAGAAAAATAAAGAATAACTCAGACGTATTTAAGTGAATATTTGAAACTAATTTGTGTGTGTGTGTAATTTTCATCCGTGAAAAGCATCCATACCTAGTGGTCTCAATGATCAAGATTGAATACCTTCTAATGTCCTTCGTTCTTTATTACCGTTCTTTAATCTTTTATTACCTTGCAAAGTAGCCAATCAAAAATGTAATAAAAATTTCTTATTTAAAAAGAAACAACGTATTATTTATGGATTATACTCTTTATGTAAAAAATTTACTGAACTTTGCTGCATTCAAATTTCTGAACAGAGCTTTCTAGATTTATGATCTAGAGACAATCTGATTGATATATCGTGCAATGAGTTTGTGTTTTTTAATAATATTTTCATTCAATGGGTAATAAAAAATATACATAAAACAAAAAAAATCAATTAAGGCATCCAGAATTATTAAGCATATTGTGAAACAAGCACACAATATGAAATCTGTTACTGTAATATAGTACACAAAATTTCAACGTGAAATTATATTTTTTTTTGAAATTGAGAATGCATTAATTTTTATATGCATGTGAGAAGGTAAATCTTATGTTTTGATTATTACTTTCTGCCTTTATAAATAAAATTGCTAAAAACTTTTATAAATATTATCTTATTAAAGTTTATAAATTATATGTTATTTTTTATGAAACTATTAAATAAACAATATTAACAATATTTTGAGGTTGAAAATTCTAATTTTATTTGACTGTTCCCATCTTTGTACTTAATTTTTCCATAATTCTATTTTTTGAATAAATACGTTTTTATTGTGAACCCATCAGCCTTGATTTAATCACCTTCCATTGTTCAATGTAGAAAAATACTTGCCATTTAGAATTTGATATACACAGATTTGTAACATTTTAGTTACATTTTTTTGAGGGAGAGGAAGGAGAAATAATTGTAAATACATAAAATTTCTTCATTCAAAACACTATTAAATCCTTTTTTAATCAAAAGTTAGAAATATTCTAATTTCTCCTAACTATAGAGAAATTGTTTAGTTGAAAATGAGAACTAGAAGAAGGAATAAAACTTTATGAATTCACTTCAAATAAATTTATTTCCATAATTTTACGATCTTTTTTTTCCAAGTTTAATAATGATGCTTAATGTCGCATAAATGTTATTATTTTTCGCTTATTTTAAAGCTCTACATATTCTTTTATTTGAAGTGAATATATTCAGTTAAACTTCCTTAATCCATTATATAGAAGGCTGACCTAAAATTTAATATCTTTTGAGGGTACCAATATACTACATCTATTACATTAACAAACTTGTAGCAGCTTGATATTAATGATCTCTAAAGCTCAAAAATGGGGGTTTTATTCATAAAAAAAAACATAATTTTTCAGCTATTAATTTTTTATGCTTACAAACCTTTTATGATTTCTAATTTTTAACACAGTTTTTTATTCTACGAACGCATTAATGAATGCCATTTCATTATGCATTTATTTATTCAGATCATAATCAGGATATGAGTAATAAAAGTTGTTTTTAATGCTTGTTATATGAAGATACTCTGTAATAAAATTATGTAATAATATTCTGATGTGCAAAGTTATCTTTGTTATTTCGGTATCTTTTTAAGTTTGAATAAAAGATATAAAAAGGTTTTTATGAAAAATTAAAAATCTCCACGTTTTATATGACCAATAAAATCAAAGGTGTAATTCTAAAAGAATTCAAATTATCGAATTTAACGCAATAATTATCTTAAGGTGAATATTTTTCTGAAAAAGAGGATGACAGAAAGATTCATTTTTATTTTATTTTTTTCACATCAACGCAACTTTACTACATTCAAAGATTTGTGATAAACCATCATCAACTCAAAACTGTAATTGGCGAAAGCATTTTGTAATAAATTAAGAAAAGTTCTCAGAGCCGAAGTTGGTTAAATTAGGATTTATGCTTTTTACTGTAATGTGAGCTGAATAATTCTCTAGAACTACGAAAATGTTACGTGTTCTGCATTGAAATCAGTTATTTCTTGGTATACGGCTTATGTTATGCTGTTAATCTCTATTAGATACTCTTCTTTTAGTTTTGAATACAAGCACCGGTTTATCTTGTTAATCTCAAAAATTAAAGAAAAATTTCATAGCAAATAATCAGAAAAACATTGTTGCAAAAAAGTAGTAAACAAAAATTCGAAATGTTCACATTATGAAAATAAAGTGAGTAGTATGTTATGTTCTTACTATTTAAGATAAATATTAACATTGAGTTCGTTTTTCTTTAAAGAGTTAATCGTTATTATTTCATGGAAGAATCAACGATTTGTAGAACCTAAGCGAGAAAATAACATTTAAAATATGGAAATAAAAATATTTCAACGTGTTTCTTTACTCCCTTTTATTTTAATAAAATAATACATGTAGGTTATAATTAATAGGAAAAATGAAAATTTATATAAATATACATTAAACATTTATATAAAAATTTTTTAAAAAAACAAAACAAAAACATATTTCTTTGAATTGATTCGCCATATGAAATTTTCGGTAGCATTTATCTGTATTCATGTCATAATAATACTTTCATCCAATGGATTTTCCTTCCCAAAAAATTTCCCTAATTTATTATGGTTGTTGATCAAAATAAAGAATGAATTATTATTAAATAAATTATATTTTCCACAAAAGCGAGGCGATTATAGAATAAAAAGAATTTGATAGCTATTATTTGCTTTCAGTATACCATCAATCATCATTTTCTAATCAGGAATCACTAATAATTCATAAAGTTTCAGAAGTAATTCAAATTTATTCTTGTATAAATATACATAAAAGTTTAGATAGTTGACTAACTTCAACAAACAAATATAATCTTTTTCAACTCATGGCTCCTATGTCTAGTCTGACTGTCATGGTAAAAGATGCGTTGTTTTAACATTCGTGTTGATAAATGAATATTATAAAAGAAATATAATGGCAAAAACTTTCAAATTAATTTTTAGTAACTATAACAAGCCTAAAAACATTTTTAGCATCTAAGCACTAAAAGTAATCATTTTCACATATGTATAATAATGTTTCTCATTACTTTTCAGAGGTATAAGGGTTAATAAGACTTATGGTGTAGTCTTTCGGTAGGTCCTAGTTTTATTAATGATTCGAAATTCAATTTTCTATTGTGATATACTGGTGTATTTTTCACTGGGAATACGTTGATGCGTTGAGGAAATAAGGTGACTGATATCGCTGCTCAGATTTCTCCCACGTCATATACCCATGGTTCAAATTTGCAAAGATATATACCCTACAGTATGTAGTCTCCAGAACAAATGCTGATTTAACGATCTGATTTGCTAAATATTCTTTCAGAAACTCATAATGTAAGCAAAAGGAATTTCTAAAGGGAACTTTATCCAACAAAGTTTGTATATTGATCGGGAATGAGCCCCCCCCCCCCCATAAACCTTCTCGCGTACTGTCCAATAAAGATCTTTTTCCCTTTTCCTATTACATCAGGTCGCGTTGGCCTGGTAGTAAGGTCTCGGCTTCATCGCCAGAGGGCTAGAGGCTCGGGACTCGATACCACAGAAGAATCGTCGTGTAAGCGGTTACTTCGAGGCTAAGCGTCATCTTGCTGGTATGGAGTGGAAGTTCAGAGACTGGGTGCTAGCTCAGATTCCATGCTCGTCATCTTACCATGGCTTAAAATTACGAGGTACGTCCCAAAGTAATCCTAGAATTGCTTTAAAAACAGGAAGCTAATATAAGTAAAGTAAACTCCCCAGTTACTTCGAAACTAATATCTGATTTCACGTTATCTTACACTATGCTAAGAAGTCATGCGCTTTTCTTCCTGTACATAATATCATTATAGCTTGGTGTCAAGTACACAGCTTTAGGATTGGAGAATTTTAGGTTCAAAACCCAATCACACCCTTCCCTAAAAAGAACGTTGTGCGTCTACTTTGGGTGTGGTGCGGAATTTGGAAAGAAGAACGGCATTTCGGGCTTCGTTGTTACCTTCAAAACATAGTAAAATTTATAAAAACCATCCCAAAATATCTTACTGCTTCATGAGGTTAATATAAATTAAATGTCCTGCCAATTGCGTTTTGAGTCCTAAAGTTAAATTAGTACAGCTCTATAGATGTGTATCAGGTGAGCTAGGTTTTATTGCATCTAAAAAATATTTTTATTAACAAATGTATTAAAATGACCAAAATTTTTATCATATATAACACAATAAAAAAACTAATATAATCAGGTTTGAATTAAAGTCAACTTCATAAAATACTCCAAGTTTCCAAAAATGCATTTGATATATTTATTTCAAATTTCCTTTTTGTATTAAAAATTAATTTTTTTTTCTGAGAATTGTTACTATGGATTAATTTTAAAAGTTTCGCAAATATTTTTTATATTCTTTTTTAATTTTTTAGAATTAAGAAATTCCAAAGTTAACACTTTCAACTTTTTCGTATTTCGGATGCCTCCTCCCCATCAAAAAAAATCCCTTGATATTTTAAAATACGTATGAGTATAAACAATATTTATGGCAAAACAGAAATCACAAGAAAGTAATGACTCTAAGTTTTGGTACTTATGGTTTTAAACAAAAACAAAGTTAGTTTAATTCATTAATACATAAAAGAAATGTAAAAAATCTTAAATATTTCAGGTGAAAAAATTTCAAAATTACTTTCTGAAGAATAATTGATAGAAACAATTTGATACGATAGCGGTTCATATTTTTTCCAATATTAAATATTTTAGTTTAATGTCATCTTTCTTTAAAAGGGTATTCAAGATAACCAGTTTTTTCTATTAAACTGATTGATTAACGATAAATCAACTCTCGAATAAAATGCTTTACTTTCAACAGTGATTTAAAATCTTCAAGTTCAGAAAATTACTTCCACATACTAACATATTATTTTAAATTAGTTCTAGTAAAACAGATTTAATCAATTTAAAATGCTATATCAGAAACAAGCATATTTTTAGGTGGAAGGGAGTAAGTTTAAAAACTTAGGAATTTTCAAACCATTTGAAAATTTTGTTATATTCAATAAACGTGTTGATGCTAAAAATTATGGATACAAATAAAACTGATTTACATATCGAAATATATAGTATTATTGTTTCATGAAAATTTGTTGATGTTCTAAAATATGGAGAAGACATGCAAAGGTGTATGATTGAAGTTCTCCAACAAACTGAAAAGTTGTTAGAAATACAATATATATTTCCTTTTATATATAAAATGGCGTTTTAATGACAAAGAAGCAGAATAAAATGTTTCAAATAGGGAAAAAAATTCACCAATAAATTTAGCTATTTCTTGAAAATTGAAAAAGGGAATACATTTAGAGGAAATTTTGATTAATTACTACTTTTACAAAACAGTCGATGTTATTGATATGCTTTCATATTTTCAAATAAAAGATACTGTATGAAAACTTATGCCTTCATGTGGATTTTAAAGATTTTTAGATTTGAGACGTTTTTCTTCCTATGAAAGCCGATTTTATAAGTGCTGTAAAATTCTTCAGCAAGCGATTTCCTTTAACTTGAATTTTTCAAGAACTTGAAAGCTTTTTGAAAGTGCATGCTTTAAAAAAATAATTTTTGATTATAAAAATAATTTTTCCCGATTATTTCTAGTTTCTTAAATAGCCTGAAATCAACCCAGAAAAAAATTCGTTTCATTCTATATGATGCACAAAACGTGCCCTATTTTTTTGTGACTTCATTTCAATTAACAATAACGTGAAGTTGGATGACAGAGAATATATTATTTCCTTGTTTATGTTCTTATCACTCAAAAATAGAAAAAATATAAATGTATACCTTCCCCTCTATTTACTTTGAACGAAATTTAAAAAAGACGAGCTAAAAATTTCTAATACAATTTCCACCATACTTCAAAGCTCGCTTCTATTGCCGAGGAACGGTTAGAATCGGTCTTCCCATCCCAAAGCAATTTACTTCCGAAGAAGTATGTCGAAGTCACAGATATTTATGTCTTCTGGCGACGTTGCTAACTAGGAAACGAGTTTCTTCACAGATCGTGTTTCTAAATTGAACACCGCATACAGAGAGACATACATCTTAGTGTTTGAAATGTATGCGCTCCGAATTTAAAAAAAGAGTAGCTCCAAAATAAGTGTAACAGGGTAGTATAAAATAACAATACTAAATCATACTGAGCCCACGTCTTATCAGTTTAGAATACAACATTTTGATGATTTCTCATTTGTCCTGTTCAGCCCTCTGATAGAGGATTTGAAGAAGGCCCAGGCGTTTTTTGGGTGACGTTTACGATCAGAACGTGGTGACAGTTGAAGCTTTAAGTTATGGCGCTGTGACGGTTCCTCTCTAAAATATAACCGAAGGGTTATATCTGTCACCGTCACACATGAGTAGGCGTACTTGGGAAAGGATTTCCAATTCAGAAATACATATTATGGATTGTATCACATTTCTGGTAACAATGTGAGAAAAAAGATTCTAGATGCCCTTTCAACAAAACTGTCTTTTAACATTTTTAAGATAATTGCTAGCCACGCCCCATTGATTATATAATTGTAAAATACAAAATACAAAAAAAAAAAACATTAAAGAAACACGTTTTTATGAGTGAGCTGAAAAGTAGATAATTTTTTGACCAAAAACGTAGAGGTCAAAATAAAATCGTGAAAGAATGCTTTTTAAAATATTAATCTTTTCTGCTTTTCATATGCATGATAAACCATTATTATAAATATTACATCACCTTTCTATTAATTTTTCCTAAAATTCATTGCCAGATGACGGATATTGTGTAAAATCGAATTTTAAAGTCAATTCGAAGAGTTGATAATCAAGCTCTGAAAATATTAAAATACAATGGCATTCCGGATGCTCAACTGTTCAAAATTTTAGAATGCTTGTATATCAGAAACGAGTGAAAAATCGGTCGCAAAATTATGTCTTTACAATAATGATACAAATCAAGTAAAATAAAAGAGTGTAAAAATAAATATAACCATTGCTTTGCATGTAATTTACTGAATAGTTATTCAGAAGTTAAATCTAAATATCGACCTGATTATTACTTAAACACTTTAACTATAAATCAGGGTTGAAAATTTCGGTTTTTTTTTCTGTTGAATATATTATGATTAGATTTCTAATTATTTTTACATTTAAGGCATAATTTATGTTGATTTTTCAAAAATTAGGTTAAATTCTGAATTCTGAGGATAAGTGCAAAATTTCAATGGCGTACCATGATGCATTTAATTTTATTTATTTATTTTGCATAAAATACTGTAGAAAAATGCATTTTTCTTCGGAATGCAAATTCTCTTAACACATAAAATGATCTCTTAACATTGATAGCTAAAATCCTTTGCACAAGGAATAATAATAAAAAAACACCCTTAAGAAAACTCTTGAGGAATTTTTCAACGAATAGAATTCGATACAAGTAGAATTCAGATAATGAATGTATCCAATTATTAGAATTAGTTCCGATGTTTCTTTTATTATCATAAAGGAAAGCATTTGTTAAAAAAAATTGTTATATAAAGTTATCTTTGCGCCTTAAAGTAGCCTTGTCCTTAAATCTTTCTTTTCAGATTCGAACAACATTTGCTTAGATATGTTCTTTCCTTCCTGTAACTTATGATAGCGAACGGAAGATGTTTAAATAGGTTTTATCTAATAACGATCATCTTACCCAGTTGTAACTACCTATAAAATTCCAACAGAAAAATCATCCTTCTATTTTTCATAATCATATTTGAAAATTTGCCGTTATATATTTTTACTAAGATAGATATATATTTTTTTTCTCTATAGAGCAATTCCTTGACTTATAAGAACTAGTGTAACTTGATAGTATGGAGTCCTAGAAAAATGTTTAGGATGAAGACCTTAAAAAATTACGTTCCTATCTCTAATTATAAAGATACGTTATTTATATATTGTTGTTGTTACTTACGGCACTAACCTATGGACAAGCCCCCTGCTGATACAGCAGCAGATTTAAGCCGAAAGGAGCGTCTCCTGTTTTTGAAGTAGCGCCAATTAGGGCCAAGAGTACGACTTAGCTACACACTCACCACATTTGCTTGCACAGCCCTTTTTTACAGGGGGAAACAGTCACACATCTCACAGATAGCACACAGAGCAACCATGCCCAAACCTAGACTCCCAGAACACGAGGAAGAGGCGCTACCTCTGTGCCAGAAAGACGGCACGTTATTTATATAGATGCTTAATTACTATTTATAATACTGTGAGTGTATTTTTAAGAATCCTAAAATTTATAAGAAATAAATAGACCACTCTTCAATTATCTGCTTTTTTTCTTAACGTTTTTACTTTTTGTAAAAAAGCAATACTTTATAAATTATTTAAGATTGATTATTTCGAGTTTCATTTCAACAACAACAAAAAAAGAGGTAGGGGGAAACAACCCAGCATTAAATAGTGTGATACTTCAGAATACAACTAACTTCACCTCTTAAGATAGTGAGACTCAGACATTTTAAGCATTGCTTCATTATGGTTACACCATTTCTTATACGATTAATTACAAATAGTTTAAAAGAAAATGAGAGATCCTTATTCGGATTATTTAAAACAGTAGATCGACTAAATGCAATGCAAAGAAATTTTTAAAAAGAATGTTTTGCTTTATTTCCCTCAACAAACTAAATCTTCTTAAAACTTTGGTCCTCGACAAAATAGAAATCAAATCTCGATTATTCCATATAGTTTTGTATGTCTCGCTATTATAGCGGTGCATATAAATTACTATCAAGCAAACACAGTTTTCCGTTTAGAAATTTAAAAAAGGTTTTGAAAAATGAGAACAAAATCACAGTGAATCCACCCCCTCTTTCAACTGAGATTCCTTCTCTGCTGCGTGAAGGACAAACCTCTCCTCTAAATTGAAGTATTGAGTACTCTAAATTATTGACAATTATGTGCTGCCCGACGAAGATCTAGTGGTTCTAATTCAGATGGTAAGTTTTTAAACCCTATAAGTTAAAGTGAGTTTTTTAAAAATTATGGAATATCCCAAAAACCATCAACGAAAGATTTGATAGCATTGATGATGATTGAAGAAGGTTTTGTAAATAATGACTGAAATAATGAAAAAGTCAATTATAAAGTTTGGCAACTGGTTTATGGGATATGATAGATTAACAGATTGTTTATGAAAATAAATTTTAAATAAATATTGCATAAAGCGTATATAATAAATGGAATATTTCCGTTTTTAGATTATGTGTTCCTAAAATATTCAAACATTTTTACATGATCAGTTTTACAGCGAGAATCAAATTGATTCCATATTTCCACAGGAGATTCATAACAGCGACGCTTGAAATTCATTATATGCAACTCGAAATGAACTCGTAATATGTGAATTACAAATATTCTACACTTTGAGTCAAAATAAAAATATTAAACGCCAAGAAATGTTTAAAAATATAGTAAAATGGCACAAAGTATTGACACTCTCTACATAAGATAAAAAACACATAGTGACATCTTACCGCCATATTTTTTTTAGTCACAATGCTATTATAATCGTATTAAACCTCTGTACACACATTTAAAACGGCTTAATTAATATTTATAAAGTATAAAAAGTATGTAGAATTTTATTGTCCTGTCATGTCTTTTACTTACGCCCATCCCTGACAATTCCTTAAAGATGTCGTGACACCTGTGGATTATTACTCTTAAAACGCACCCTAAGTTGGTGTATTTCGGCGCTATCTCTTAAGAAGTAAAAGCTTCTCTTAAAATTGTAGGGAATTATTTCTCTGTTTACGTATGTAACCTGCAGTGAAACTCTAAAGTGAATAATTCATGAATTGTGGTTGACTTTTAATTTAAAGATGTGCTTTGCTTTTCGATTCGGTGGGAGTTATTTACAGCTATGTTCGTTTAACTGCCTAGTTTGAAGATATGTAATGCTGTATATGCAGTATCGTAAAACCTGGACGAGTATTACAGATTACAACTGATTGACTTCAATCGTAAATCTAGATAAATATGTCACGAGAGAAAGATAAGTGAATATGCGAAGGAAATTTATTCGAAGTTAACTTGTAATTTGATAGAATAAGAATGCGGTTCTCTTTGTTTTTACGATTCAACAAATTTTAAACGTGTACGACAAACGTTGTAAAAACTCTACTAGTCGGAGATCTAATAAATATGCGTATAATCTACATCTATTAATGTTTTCAAAGCATATCAAGTATTTTTTCTAATAGAATGTTCATTTGCATTATTAATATAGCTAAATATTCTAAATATAAAAGAAAAATGATCGAAATTTGATGAATATATCCTAGGGACTTTTTAACCATGATATAAAAGGCGGTTACAACTGATTAAGGTTATTTAAGAATAAAAACTATTGTGACTAACGAAGGTTTAATAATGAAATTTGAAAGGAAATTAAGTAAGTCAAACATCGTTATCACTGCTCCATTATTTTTACAATTTATTTTTCCATGTCTTAATGTATTATTTCGAAATTATGATGTTGTTGTTGTTACTTATGGCACTTGCCATTGAACAAGCCCCCGCTGATGAAAACATCAGTAGATTTAAGCCAAATGAGCGTCTCTTGTTTTCGAAGTAGTTCCAACGAGGGCCAAGAGTACGAATTAGCTACACACTCATCACACTTTCGCTTTCATAGCCCCTTAACAGGGGGGGGACAATCACACATCTTAATGATAGCACACAGAAGAGCAATCATGCCCGAACCGGGACTCCCAGAACACGAGGAAGACGCGTTACCTCTGAGCCAGAGAACCGGCAATTTCGAAACGAAATTAGTCTTAGCAAAAAATAATGAAATATAACAATGTTATATTAAATCCTAAATAAACTTCTTCAGTTCTTATTTTATTCTCTAAATAAAGGTTTAATTAGTAATTAAATTATTTCAAAAGTAAACTGTTCAGAGGTTGGATGACTCTCCTCAGCTTAATAATAAAATAAATATAGATTTTTCAAAAGAAAATATATCGAAAATTCACATTAATATGAAATTTAACTTCTAAGATTAAGATGGGACTAACTAAAATTTCCGATATAGAATGCAAATTAGAATATGTTAGAATAACTTATAATAATATTTTTTGAAAAATATTTTTAATTTAAGAAGGCGGTTTCTGAGAATGAGAACATTTAATTATATTCAAATTATTCCCTGAAATTTAGAATTAAGGCTTAAATATTCTCATTAATGCAGCCTTTATTTGTAAAAAAGTTAATAATTACATAACGCTCATACGTCATAATGTTACTTTATACTTTAAATTATATTTATGCATCAATAGTAATTATAGACCCCAATTACCTCGCAAGAACATAACGAACAATTACTTTTGTGCAATAAAACACAAACTCAAACCAATTACTTTGCATTGGTATAAATATTGAATTTTATAGTGTAAATATTCAGATCCTGATGCAGGAAGCATACTTAGATTATTAAAGATAACTCTACGGTAATATACAAATATATTTTACGGATATTTATAGAATTTGGAAAAGTTTTTACAATACAAAAAATCACATTCAAAATTTTTCCGTCTAAATTAGAGTTTTGATAAGCACGAAATTCTTATAAATAATTACTTTCAAATAAAGCGTTAATGTTAATTAAACTGTTTATATTAATCAATTTCCAAGCCACCTGAAAATTGATTAATAAGAGCAAATTCTGCTGTCTTCCTGCACTTATTGTAGTTACAATGTTGGAGTGGTAGGCAAGAAAGGAACTTCAAAAATATCTTCTTATCACAAACGTTTCTTACTTTTATTAAATAAAGAAACCTTTGACAAAACTTCTGTTTATTCTGAAAATTTATTCTTCCAAGTTTTACTACGATAAAAAATTAAAGAATTTACTTATTTCCGCTGAACTCACTTTTTGATTAAAATTCATATGTTTATCTAAGATATTATTTAATTAATCTTATCATATTTCATAGTCAGTCTTAGTCGTCTTTTTCAGTTTATTTACATCATTAAGTAAAAGTCAAACATTCACCAGCCTAAAAGTATTTCAAAAATTCTACTAAAACTGAAAGGAGCTAAAGTATAAAAACTACGCCGACATAGCTCACTTTTTTTTCTTATTAGTATCTCAAAGCTCACTCAGGAATATCAAGCATATCTAACTGTTGTCACTTCCTTATCAGAAATTACATTCTCTCCAGTATCCCTTACATCAGTGCATCCTCACAGGCACGTCCGAAATAAGGCGTTAACAGAGTCAAATAAACAAAGGACAAGCCGTCGCTGAAGACGTCGGTTAAGGAAAAAAAAGTATCGATAAAAGTTTATCGGCATCTTGTTTCTTGAACAAAAAAATCTTACGAGTGTCTGGTCATCGAAAGCCAGAAGTCTTATCTTTCCAGGTCCCTCTCTGAACTAGAATGAATCACAGCGATGAAACTGTGCGACGCTAATTTGACAGGGCGCAGACATTTCGTGTCTTCAACGCGACCTCGTGTTTTAATGAGCATCTAGTTGCATAGAGCAGACATCTCGGCCCTAACCGTTTCAACATTGGGTTAGCTTCAAGGGAGACCATCAGGTAATTAGAAACGATTTGCGGTAAACGAGAGGGGCCTCTTAATTGCAAGGCCCGCAGGGGCCACGCCCAGCCCTGTCAACAAACACGCACGATTTATCGAGGCAAATCGATGTACTGAAAAAAGAGAAACCACGTATTAATAAGCGTCCAGGCCACAGGGCTCTAAAATTGGAGAGAGCTTTACGATTTTCGTATCTCAGCGAGACCTCCAAAAAAACTTTGGCTACGGTTGTTTATTTCGTTTTCATGGAATATCATCGGCCTCTCCAAGAGAAACCATATTTTAAAGAGTCATGACAGCTATAGCCTCATCGCAAACTAAACAGTTTACTTGGGGAACAAGGAACTGTATCACCTGGCACCGAGCCATTCTAAAGCGTCTTTGTTTCAATTCCGAATGACAAAAGCGTGGCACCTGCACACATCCAAAGGATTTCTTCGCATATTACTTTAGCGAGGCCTCCCCGTTGAAGGAAGATGAGATCGCATGGGGCCTTTTAAAGATATCAACAGAAAAAGAAAGCAAATTGCATGAAGTCAGAAAAATTGCTTTAGATTTTTGGCTTGAAAATTCATCTATATCAAAAATCTTTTTTGCTGAGTTTTTGCTTTCGATTTTTCTGCTTTTTTTTAAAAAAAAATAATTTATTAATGACGCATCGCAACAAAATTAAGATTCTCATACTTAAGGTATGAGTGGGATGGGGAATAAGATATTTGAATTTATCATACAATGAATGAATAAAAATTATTTATAGAAATCTTTTTAAAATCAAAGATGAGATTATTTTATTTTTATACCTAATTGCTCAATGAATTATTTTTTACTGAGAAGTCCAAATGTTTCATAACTAATTAAATAGAAAATATTAATTGTTCCTCAGCTAACTCTAAAATAAACAAGTGAAATCGATCGTATTATTCTAACATCTGTAAAAAAAATTTGTTAATGAATATATTTAATATTCAAGCTGTAGAAATTTTAAGCGTTTAATTTCATTCGTAAGGCACTCAAAAAAATCAAAATACTTTTCCAAGTAATTGAGAAATGAATGCTAAAAATTCGAAAAGGAAGTTTGTCAAGTTTCTTTTCTGATTACATCAAATGGCCTAGAATAAATAAAGTAGAAAGCTCGGATAAGAGCTTATGATTTCATCAAGACTATAAAATATCTACATTTTTAAGCAAAATTACAAGTTGAATTCAATATTTGCCTCCTAGAAAACTTGTCTCCTAAGAAATCCTAGCTTTATTTTCCTCATTGTAAAATTGGCAACAAAAAAGGAACGAAAAGGCATTTGAAAGAACGTTTGAATGAGCACTGTATCTGAACAATGCCCGATATTTGAAAGGAAAAATAAACTGTAAATGATATCAATCGGTGAAATGAAACAAAAATCGTCGAACATGTTTTCATTCTTTTATTTAATAGCAGCTGTATTTAGTAAGTATGTAGACTTTAATTATAGTAGTTTATTCTTATAAGAGAAAGACAAGTATTTTTTTTATTTCTTTCATTTAGCAAGCTCCATCCAACCAAATTATTTATGTTTTTAACTTAATAAGTTAGAATTTATATTTGTTTTTTGAATAACCGGATTAATCTGTCGAAAAAAAATCGAACTAGATGTCTCACACTTCATAGAACTACACGCAAAAAAAAATAGAATGAATTTCTAACTCTGAAAAGCAGGTAATCTCTCTCATTATCTTAAAACGGAAATTTGAATCTATCTCTTCAATGAATCTTAAGTGAAAACCTTTTCTCTTAATCTTTTCGGAGTGTTTCTTATCAAAATTTTTTCAAAAATTGCAAATTCACGATGACAGTTTAAGAATCGGGCTGACACTTATCACCCTTTGGTTCTTAAATTATTTATCTGTTACCTGCCCTTGTCGTTATCTTTCATCGATTAAAAAGCTTATTTCTCTGTAACTGTTTCCTTAGAAACAATGTCTTTTGTGTTTTTCAATATATACTCTTATTATTCATATTTCCTCCATTTTTTTTATTCGTGATCTGTTCAAACACTCTGTATTGTTATCTAAGGTGATTTGACTCACTTATTTGACGATTTCAAAATGGCCAGTTTGATGCCAGATTTTAAAAGAAATTATTCTATTTATTTTTTTATTATTTATATGTCATGATATTTAAAAATCGTAAGATTAACTTTTAAATTCCGTGACATTCTATTAAAAAAGGCAAAATCCTTTCCGCTTTAAGTCTGATATCATCTACTTGAGGGGAACTTCAAAGATGCTAGGGACTTGGAAGAAATGAATAATTGCAATATTCAACCTTCAAAATTTACTATAGTTCAAGAAGAGTTGGGGACATCGGAATTTATGCATGTGCATCAGTTTATTTCTCAAATTAGGAAGGCTGAAATCTGTATTTTTATTTAAAAAAAAGAATCAACTCGGTTTTCTTCTGAAGGAAATAAATTAAATCTCAAGCAATATTTGAGTTGAAGTGTAAATTTGTTCATCATTAGCTTAATAAAATGTTTGGTTAATTTGAATTACAAAATCTCTAATTACGGATCTGATATAACTTAAATAACAAACTTTTTTTTTATTATTAACAAACGCTCTTGTATCATTTTTATTGCTGTTATATTCTTGCTTTAAAGATTTCTTTTCTTAACAGGATGATAGCATAAATGTTTTACCAGTTAAATTCACCATTCCCCCTTCATATTATCTAACTTTTACAATTATTTTTGTTATTTATTCGTTGTTAAAACTGTTTTAAATAGCTCTAATTCTCAAATAAACATGTATTAAATATGTAAAATAAATAACATGTAAAAATGGTGCGATCTTTTATACCTAGCCCTCTGGGGCCATGGTTTGAATTTAAAAGATCATTTTCTAATTTCAGTATATTCAAATTTTACTTTTATTACAGATAAAATTTGACATTTATTTGCACTTCAATGCATTTACTTTCTCATTCTGACTTCACTACTCGGGAAGGCAACGCAAAATTTTAAATCTTTTATTGAGTATCTGTGTTATATCTGGTCTTCTATGATTCTATTCGTC
>JAOUZG010022948.1:807337-829295 GCA_026289955.1 Argiope argentata
TTATTGAGTATCTGTGTTATATCTGGTCTTCTATGATTCTATTCGTCATATATTTTGAGTAAGAGTAAAATGATACGCGTTTTGCCATCTCATTCTAAAAATGAATACATAATCTTGCATCATTTTAGTGAATATATATAATAGCCTCACTGCCTTCCTAGGCAACTGGCAGGGGAGGAGTGTCAAAAAGAGGTGCAAAAAGTATATGTCCCCTCTCTACAGTGAGCGATTTCAATGCTGGCAATGTTTTATGGTAGAAGAAACTATGCGTTCGTAAGCTGAGGCAAACGGATTTCGTTAGATCTCAAAGTGAGAGGGTTGGGACTCTCCAATTAAGATCAATATTGTGGGAGGCTACGAAGGAAGGGAAGCCATTTGGCGTTATCGGCATACCTATTTGATATTGTTCGATGGGTTTTATAGCGGAGAGCTTTTACCAGCCACGTCAGAGGGCTGTAAATAATCTGCCATTGTCACAACGTTTTGTTTGTGTAGCGTTCCGCTCAGCCTTTATGGCCATTCCCTCCATCTTTTACGACTTCAAGCGACGCGATAAAAACTTCACTCGCCGGGGCATAAACTGTAGAGCGGGCTGCCGTAAAACTTTTACACCACGTATAAAATTAAGTCGACGCTTTTATCGGGCAAGTCGTAAAAATTACTAAATTTGTAAAGTGCTAATCGATACTTTTTAATTACTCACGAACGTCCATGACGCCTCCAAAGACAGTACTCGAGTTGCTGAAAGTTGTACAATTCCAACGACTCATCCGAAACTGGTGCTGGCATTCGTCGATGCCCATCTTCGCTCCTCGGCCCACAGTTTGCAGAATGTTGGGATTCATCCCACACAGCTCCCGCTGACGCTCCACCAAGTAATTCAATTTTCGACAGTACGTCTGGTAGGTCGTTGGCTTCAATTCTAGACTCGTTTGATAAGCGGCTGGCATTCCCAATAGCCTAAGACAAAGAAAGAAAGAAAAAGGTCAGCATGAGGAGTATAATGTTAACATGATATAACAGGTATCATCCAATTAGGCAATATGGTAACGAAAAGAATAATAAAGCAGTGTAAAAGTTTTAATGAAGCTAGAAAAAATTATGTTACTTAAAGGATTTTCGCTTAAAAATTTCAATGTACTTAAAAATGTGCAGATATTTAAAGAATAGTTAAATGGTTTTATTGAATATATTCTTGAAAAAATAAGACTACAAACTATTGGAATAAACAGACTGCTATTAAATCAGATCTTATTGTTTAATGGAAATATGGCGTTTGGTATGCTACATAAAATTTCTACCTGATCATCTTGCCAATATAGTGTGTATAAGTTCTATATGTCTTAACGAATAAAATCAGCTGAATCAAGCATTAATTTTACAAAATTTTTACAAAAGCAGCTTTCACCACAGCAAATGATAGTAAACAATGATGATTTGCTTTAAAAAATCTTGAATTATATTAACAGATTATTTCTGGGAAAACCGGTAGAGTAGTCGAACATTGGAAATTTTTGTTATCCAACTTTTAACATTGTAGCTCATTTAATCATTAACATACTAATGTCTTTAGAAGCAGTTATTAGATAATGATACATGCAATAATAATGCCATAATAATTATTAGTTTATCAAATCACAGTAATCTATGCCAAAGCACTCATTTTTGTTACATCACTTAAATACCTTAATCCGAAAAATAATGATTTCAAAGAATTAATTATCTTACGCCATTCAAGGTATGAATAAGTAATTAACTCATTTATAACAACCGTCTATTTTGTATTCAATTTTGGATAGGGATCCTCAATGTTTAATTTTATTTTCATTAATCATTGATTAGTTTTTAATAAAAATATTAATTCTAATTAATCATGTCAATAATCTACATATTATTCATTACAACTAATACTTCCATGAATGTCCCAGTAATTGAAAAGAAGAATGATCAGTAAAAATAAAAACGTCTTCAGGTTTCATAAGAATTATTTTGTTTCTTACGTCTTATTTTTTTTTACTGTGAAATTCATTTTACATAATTTTTATTAAAGGTTTTTTTTCTTTTTGATGAATCTAAGAATGATATTAAATATTATTCCTTGTATAAATAATTTTTTTATGGATTTTTTTGGAAAATAAAAGGCATTTAAAGCAGTTGTAAAGCCTTATTTTCTAATTTATCTCATCATCATTCTCGTTGATGCTGTTCATAACTGAATAGATGGAAAAAAAGGCTTTTGTAGCTTGCATAAGTTCCCGTAATATCAGCAGCAGCATGTAATCATATTGAAACTTTATTATACGCGATAAAGAAAAAAACCGAACAAACCAATTGCAAATTTAAAAAATCTCAATTTCCTTTTAAAATTAGCAAATAAATTTGCATTATATAGAAACATAAATTTAAAATTTGCAAACTACAGAAACATAAATTTATTATTTTGTTTACTGAGAATGGATGCTAATCATTTAAAGATAGTTTCTGCACAATAATTTCTTCATGAAATAATTTGCTTTGTATTTTACAAAGTAATTTTTTCATTAATAGCATATATTAAAAAAGAAATTCAAATACCTTCCACTCTTCAATTAACATTGGTAGCTGCAAGTTAAAAATAATAGCAGCAACTTTAAATAACGAAGCAAGGTTCTCAATTTCACCACGAAACATAATTCCGTCTTTTTAAAACAGGTTCGTTTAGACAGGTTTGTATTAGACAAAAAATTTTAATTGGATGGAAAATATTTAATGTGCCAAAAAATTGAAGCAAACACACAACTTCAAAGAAAAAATCCCTTTCATTGTTTTTTAACTGAGTTTCAAAAATTTAAAGCAAATTTAATATCTATGATCTAAAATAGTTATTTATTTGTAAAAGATATTTAATTCTAATTTCACAAGTCTATTATATAATTTGTCCGATTGCAATATTAAGAATAACAGAAAACTATTATAAAAAGAGACCAGCATCATACTGATGACTATCAATTACTACGAAATGATTTTTAAATATTCTTTTAATACACTGAGAGCACATCAAAAATTGCTTTCGTTTTGTATTCCTCTGGGGAGAAATGAAATTTAATATATATATATATTTAATTATATTATCATCATAAAAAAGCAACAAATATGGAAGTTAATTTAGCTAAGAGATACATTGATATGGCATGAAATATAATTTATATTCATGTAGCAGAATATAAATTATATTTCTTAATGAAAATACATAATCGAAATATAAATATGAACTTAAAGACTTAATTCAAACACAGAAAATGTAAATGAAAATATATTTAACTTAAAAAAAAAATTGAAGGTTCAAAACATTTAAGATCTTCACGGAATTTCGTAATATCAAGCTTATGGCAATGCCAAATATGATTTGAGAAACAATGCATTATTAATTCATTTTGATTGAAAATTTACAAGAAATGCTGCAATAGCTTAATTTTTCTACTTATCTTTCGTGATTTTACTGAATTTTTTTAATTGTGGATTTTATTACATGATCACGCACAGCAGGAAAAACTGCAAGAAACACCTTCAAAATTTTGTAAGGGTTAATCCTTAATAGTTGGCAACAGATGATGTAATTTTTACAAATTCGTCGTCTGTGATTTAACGAAATTAAAAGCCAAACTTGAATACAGATTGACGGTTGGGACAATAATTTACATATTGAATAATTACCTTTAAAAAAGTTTAACAGTTGAATTTCCAATCTATGCAACAGATCATCTGATCATTTTTTGCGGCTTCAATAAAGGCGAAATTCAAAGCAAAATTTCAGAGTTGAGTTCATTGTCGGATAAATAGCTATCTACAGCCAGAAGATTAAAAAAACTGCTCGTAAAAGTTTGCACTTAACGAAAAAATTCCTGAATGAATTACAAAATTTCTCTGTTTCGACAACTATCGTCAGTGGAGAGAACTTACAAAGAATATCATGTGAATAAAGAAATTTTATTACTTTATCAAAATCTATAAAACCTAATGACATCTGAATTTCCTAAGTAAAGATTGGAATTTTTGTTGTTTACTTAAAAAAATTCACCAAGAAAATCTAAAACTTTATTTCTAATACAAAGGATTTAAAAATGAAACAATATTTTAAACAAGTTAATAGTTTGTTTAAAAGCTTACAATTGTCAATTGTTGCTAAAGAAAGCTCTTAATCTACCAATTAAATGGGATTTTAATAAAAACTGATTCGCAACAAGTGGTTGTCATTCATAGTTTTCCAAATTTCTCAATGTTTTAGAAAATGAAAATTTTCAGGTTACGTAAGTGAAATAAAATTACTTTTTGTGATAAGATTTCATAAGGAACAGTTAAATGTTAAATTTTAAAGAATGAAATTAAAATGTTACGACCAATTTAAGCAAATCAAAAAGTACAGAAAGAAATTTTCGCTAATGTAGTTGGTGGATAGTCCCCAGATCTCCCCTTCCGCAAAACCGTAAATGAAGCGATAAAGTGCCATTTCGGCACAGAAATTCTGTTTTCCTGCGGTAACATCGGTAATGTCATTGTTTTTACTCGATTTGAGAGTGGACGCCACTTTTAAGTGCCTATTTTTTAAAAAGCCTTTTCTGGTAACTTTGAAAATAAAGGAGACTTTTATAGTCAGTTAGTCACACTATCGCTTTTCCATTATTGAATCAAGATTGGTTGGGTCTGTTTTATTTGGCTTAGTTTTTTATTTCATTTGTCACATAAAAAGTGCTATAAAAAAGAGTTTTAGAAAACTTTACAAATCATAACAGCTTTTCTTGCATGCATCACGTATCTTTATCATTAATTTAACAAAATTCCTAAACTTAAAATCGGTCCTCTGGTTTCTCTCGGTGCTTTGACAAAAATGTCAATGAAAATTCTTTAGAATTTATTTTATTTCAGTATAAATATTTATGTTTTTAATATTATCATGATAACTAAATACGATGTTCCCTTTTTCCTTTCATTTAATTGTCTGAAAATTATTTCTAAATCAGCTTCGAGGTTAGAATTAAAAATGCCCTGAATAGATTACGGTTAAAAGAAACTAATAATGTTGTTGTGATAACAGAATTAGAAAATCTTATCTTCCCTTTAAGAAAATACTTTATATCAAATAAAAAACTGGATTTGTATTACTTATGTGCGAATTAAATTTTCATACATTTAGGAGTAAAATACACGGATTATATGTGCATTGGGAATACATTCAGTTATGATATTTATTGTTTAATTTATAATCAATTAATGCTTTAATACCTTTTCAGTGAATTTTTTTTATATAGATTGAATTTCCGGCTATATTTATTTCTGTAAACATCATTTTATATATTTACGGTGTACAAGCAACAGTTCAAGATCAATAAACAAGAAAATAAGAAAACATAGGAAGCTGTAAAATGAGTTATACATAGAGACTCATGCGTGTCTTAATAAAAGCAAGAATGAAAAATAGATATACCATTCATGAGCGGAAGAGAAATGTTCATTTCGTGTACTCTATAATTATTGTACTGATTTAAATAATATATCAAATCTGAGATTGCAGTTTTTTTAAGAGGATACAAAGCTACCGACCTATTTATTCACGCTTACTGTCATTTCTTGGCAGAAAAACAAGTCATTGTTTTGCTCGAATCGTGATAGATATTCTACGAATTTGTCACCAATTTTTTTTCCTCATCTCATCGTGAAAACAAGAAACCGTTTGTTGAAGACTTTTTCATTTGAGACTGGAACTAACAGTGAAAAATGGATGCATAAATATAATTGCGGAGGTTTAACCGGCGCAGTAAAACCTGAGTGAAACTTGAAATTTTAGTTCTACTCTTAGAAACGAAACAGGTGAATATACTTAAAAAAGAAATTATTATTTACAATTTTCTCATGCAAACAATACCCATTCTTTTTTCTTTGACGGATTATTTTATGCTAGTTCATGAAGCCATAACAAAGGACCCTCTTTCCTCTGTCTTTTCTTGACAAATTTACACACGTTTTCGTAAAATGATTCTTCCAAATTCTCTTTTATCTTTATTTCTAAAGTAAAATTTGAATATACGACTTAATTCGACAAAATGATTATCCTACCTTTATAAAATAGCCATGTACTCGGAAATGATTTAAGAATTTATATTTCTTTAGAAGTAAGTTTGAAGGGCGCGTCTCAATTGGATTTATTTAAATATAACAATTATTTAAACAATTATTTAATAAAACCGTGTGCAGAAATTATCATAAATTGAAAAAATTATTCAGAAGGTTGATGATCATGAAGAATACTGACCTGAGAAAAAAATTGGCAGAATTAGAAAAAATATTATAATCGATATTTTTCAGTTCTTCAAAACTAATTTGAATGCATATTGATAGTTTTTGTTAATTAGCATACGCATGTTTAGAAAATGTCTGAACACATGCTGTTTGTTTTTATTTTCTTTTAACCATATTATCTGCTCATGAATTTATTACTCTGCATATCTATCACTATTTAATAGGTATTATGCTAGCATTAATGTTAAAGATACTTTATTCATAATTTCTCTTGATAAGTTTCAACAATGATGAAAATAATATTCAGGAACTAACAAAAATAATTAATCAGAATATCGAAGAGAGAAGGCTTCAGTGTTCAAATAATCACAAAATGTAACAATATTTTTTCGTAAAGCAGACGATATTTTTTTTAATGCTGATTTATAAACGGTGAAAAGAAATCAACAATAGAAATATAAAGGACAAAATAAACTATCAGAACATCTGCTCCTATTTTCTGGAAATTATGCACTCACAAAGGATTTACAATTTTGGTATTTTCAGTCGAGCTTCTAGATATTCTGAAATCGTTTTCTTTTTCATCCATGTTTTTCGCTCAACGATCTTATAAAATTTTATAATAAAGTATGTGTCGATAAAAATTGGTAAATTAGAGTAAAAGTATAATAAATTTTTATCCATTAAAAAATTTAACTTCAGTCAATAGAGGCTGTTTTATATTTTAAGTCTATAGAACTATAATTTGCATAAATTTTCTCTCACTTTCACAATTTATACATAATTAAATTTGTAGAAAAAATATCGAAAAGGCATTTGAGGCATATCATTAATAAACAAAATTGACATTTTAATCTTAATTACGTCGTATTTAAAATATCTATATATATCTTATGGGTTCGTTAAAAATTGGATTCAAATAGTCTGTGAATAGTTCTCTGAAAAAAAAAGAGTTATAGTTGATGGATTTAGATTAATTAAAAGGAAGTGTCCAAAAATAAAATTTTCAATTAATAAAAATTGTAAATATTTATTTATAGTTAAAATGTAAATAATTTTATATAAAATGCCTCTTTAATATATTATTTTTAATATTAACTCTTATACATAATACCTTTACGTATCGTAATTTAGGCAATATTATTTGTAGCGTGCTGAAATTTTTTTCTATTAGTTTTCCCAATCATATCCTAATTATAAATGAATTCCAAACTTTAAATGGAAAATAGTTAAATTAAAATATACGATAATATTATTTGTAAACTTAACAAGATGTATAACATACTTTTTCCCTCTTGAATGCAATAATCTCCATCTTCAAAAACATTTTAGCTTCAAAAACGTTTTGCACAGCTAAATATAGATCGTTGAACGTAATGATATCGCATAAAACTGGAAAAGTCAGTTTTAAAATTCCAAACTGCAACTTGCATCGAATTACAAATGCATTCGAATTAATTAAGCGAAATCAACTGTTATTTTTATAGTTTCTGTTTTTATTGAACTTTTTAAAGCCAAAATCATTTATAACTTTTGACTGTATAATATATAAATTATTTTTCACAGAACAGCAATATTTTCAAGATTTATAGCTTTCTTATAAAAAAATATGCTTAATATGTAGACTGATAGAAACCCTGATTTTCAATTCGTTTTAAATAATAGAAATCACAAAATAATATCCTATTGAATTACCATTTTTCCTATCACATTTGAAAATGCATTTTCTAGCTTTTTATTATGTCAGAAAACATATTGTTTTTAGGATGAAGTTTTTAGCATCAATAAAAATTCGGAGGCAAAAAATAATTCTCTTATCTGCATGAGCATCTCAAAAAATCAGTTTTTAATACCGTTTTGCCATTGCTTTTACAAAAGCTCTGATTTTTAAAAAATTAAGTTGATTACTACAGCAAATAAAACCTAGACAAGTGATTATATGAAATGAAATAAATAGGAAATGTGATGTTTTTTTTTTAATATTAAATGCGAGACAAAGTTTTTTTTTATCGTTTGCAATATTAAAGCTACTATTTCAACGAAACAATTAAATATAATTTAACTTGTATGAGCACGTGGTGCTTGGCCGTTCAAGAAATAATGTTCTGACATGATTTATTTAAATATGCATAGCAGAGTTCATTTTAATCTTGTTTTACATATTATTTTAATATCATGTGATGTAAATTGTATATAAACTGTAGCACTGTTGAAAAATATTGCCCCCTTTATAGAACCATAACTAAAACGATTGCAAACCTTGACGACAGAATTAGAAAGAAAGAAAAAAAATCTAGACATTACAAAAACAAGATTTCCTACATTCGGATGCAACAGGTGTTAGTTTCTAGTTTTCCGTTATTCGGATGAGAACCCAAGAGCATTTTATTAAATCTTTACAGAAAGTCCTTATTCTTTTATTAAATGTAAAGATATCGCTATTTGAGGTTTCTTTCAATGTTTTGATTTCAATACGTGTCTATCTTACTTTTACCACATTACTTTTTCTAGGTATCTTTTGCATACTTAGAAAAACAAATGGAATCAATCATAATGAGAAAAAAAATGCAAAGGGTTATTATAATCACTCTATCACAAGTCTTTATATTTCTCAGAATTATATTAGATTTGGAAAAGTTATATTGGATTTCAAACGAATACTAATGCAATAAAATACATCCTAAAATTGAATATTTGGTTTTTATCACAAAGAATTGTCATTTTGTAAACAATCTTAGAAATTTTACTACTTGCTATTTTTTTTATTAAATGTTGGCGGAGGTGCAAAATTTTCTGGCATATAGTAAATTGCATAAACTTTCAAAAATTTCGTAAAATTTGGTTTTTTAGTATTGCTTTATGTCAAAAATATGACGAATCAAATTTATTTTAAGTTTTATGAAAAATAATCTTCTTTAAATGAGTAGTTTTATAAATAAATGACAATAAAATAGATAAATACAAATTATGTCTTTTATGCACAATATATAATGAAATGAATATTTTAAAGAAAATAAATTTCTCAAAATGCCCGATAACAATAAGACTATCATTATTTTTTTACTGGAATAGATAAGTTTTCAAAATTCAATTTACGTCATAAATTTACTGTGTTTATTTTTATCTAAGTAATTTGGAAATAAAACACAAAAAAGGAATTTATTGGAAAAATTCCATAACACAATGGAGTAATGACTATTCCCTGATTTTTCGTTTCCTGTTTAAGAGTGTTTTGAAGAAAACAGTCTCGATTATTATTATATGGAGTAATGATGCATCACGTGATGGCCGTCCTTCTCAAAAGAGCTAAAGATAGCCGGTAAAAAAATAATTTATGTTTTTAAATATATATGAAAATTCAAATTTAAGAAATCGCTGTAGTCATGTATAGAATAATAAAAATAAAATTAAAAATTGGGAATATTAAGAAAATTAAATTTTTTTTTAATATTTTGCGTCATTATTAGAATCGTAAAATAATAAAAAGATTATGAAATTTGATTTAAAAATTAGGCTTTGTGCCAGTATATTAATAATGATAAAGTAAGAATTTTTGAGTAATCATTTGATTGGCATTAACGGTATTTTATAGTTCCAATATAGCTAATAATAATTATGCATAATGATAATGATACATTTACATGCTTAAGACAATCATTTTTAAGGGTTACAGATGAGTGTATATCTGCACAAGTAATTTGTCATAATTAATTTTTTTTAAATTATACCCTTTATTTAAACAATTCATAATTTTTTTTAAATATTTAAACAATCTTATTCTACATAAAAGGGATTAAACAAAAAACTTGTTTGGCAGATTTCCTAAAAATATATTTCTAAAAGAGGTGATAAACAGTCATTTTTAGTTTTCGAAAAGTGCGAGACGAATATATTTTTTTCTTATGTTTTAGGGTTGATACAGTTTCAGAGCATGTCGTTCTTTCCATCTGTGTAAAATGATTTAATACCAAAATGTTGATGATGGCTGTGCTCTGTCTAGCATTGCCAACAATGATTGATAAAAGTCACTCAACGGTTGTGAAGACGCGCTACGGTTCTCTCTAAAAGTGGAAACTAATCCATCTTCTAAGCGTGTCTTTTCAATTACATCTGCCTTGCAGTGAAATAAACTCTTGTAGCAGGAAGTAAAACAGAATCGCAAGAGCAACTTTAACATCTGCCTCAAATGTATGTAAATTTGGGAGAATGTATTTATATGTAAAATTGTGAGTGTGCTTTTTAAAATACGTGGCTTGACCTAAGTATGGTTACGAAAACTTTTGTTTTGCTTTTTTAATTTAGATTCTTCATAGTTTGTAAACAAAAATTATTGATAAATCCTCGTGCCTAAATTTTAAAACAAAATAAAATCGAATTGTTCATAGAATTCTTCCTTTGTGACTCATGACCAAAAATTAATGTATGTCCTTAATGTATGTCAATTTTTTACACATGGCTATTATTTAACTATTATTTTGTGAGTTGCATTATAATTTGTGACTCATGACCACAAATACTGTCATAAAGTTTTTTTAAAACCTTTTCTTTGTTTAAATTCTTTAAAAATTTGTAAGCAAACATTGTTAATCATACAGTTCAACTTACAGTTTACGGCTAAAACTCATGCAATATCTATTTTAAATTTAATAACTGTTTATTTGATATTCATTAAAGTTTTCTTTTTAAGTTTGAAATTTAATAGACGCGCCTATTCTTTAAAGGATTATTGTAGAAAAGGTTTAAAAACCATAACATAACCTCTCAAACTGATATTTTTTTCTTGTAATAGCATATTAAGATATTTTTGAAATTGGAACTGATTTAAAAGGAGAAATCTGTTTAGCTTATCAGATGAAATAAATTTGAGTTGTAAATTAATTTCATTAATTAACAATAAATTAACAGCTCAAGGCATTGCTATGGTAAAGTAAGAAACAAATATTTTTTTCTTTCGAAAATTTGATGCAGAACTTATGGCAATCTTCTTTTCAACGTTGGATGTTGCGTGTTACTGACTAAATTATATTTAATTTGTTTGTTAAAACATATGATGTGGACAATGCTTTTATTAACTTTTATTAATATTTTTGTGGTTTTTGAAGTTATGAAGAGATATTAGCTCCAAACAGATGTGATAAAACATATTATCATGGACAATAGATGAGCGTGCTATTGGTTAGATTACGTGTACTTTGGTCGAAGAGAACCTGGATCTAATTATAGCAAATAGCGATTTCATATTAAAAGATACAGGATCATTTCATATCGAGAAAATAACTCATATTCTGTTATTTATATTTCAAACATGCAAAAAAGCCCATTAGAAAATTTATTTAAATGAATTTTTTTTTTTTTAATATGAGAGTTGTATTAACGTATAAGAGTTGAACCATTTAACTAAATTTTGACTTTGAATAACTAATAAGCAAAGTCAATAAAATTCATGATATAAATTAAAAACATTTTTAAATTTGGAAGTGAATCATAGAGAAATGAGCAACAGTTAAGGAGTTAATGAAATTTTATTCTACTTAGATATCGACAATTTTTTATGGCGAAGAGGAAATATCCCCCTCCCTTCCACATCTCTTTTCTTCCCAGTTTTTATTAATATAACTCATGGGCGAAACCAGAAAAGAGAGTCATGCTAGCAGCCGGGCCTATTGCCTTGATTATACTCGAAATCAAGAGGACTCTTTACCTGGAAAGTCTGACTAAATGTTTCTTTTTCCCCATGACTGGTAAATGAGCTGTGAGTAATCGTGTGTTAATTCACGATGTAATAAATATTAAATAATAAATAGTGAGTAAAGAATATATTGCCGAGTTAAGTATTATCAATTTATGGAAAGAAAAATGCTTCCTCAGTACTCATGGAAAGGAAAGTAACTTGTCCCTCCCAAACTTTTATTTCAGGATAAAAATTGATTAACTCATGGGTAAAACCAGAAACAACAGTCATGTGCACAATCTACCCGATTATCTTGTTAGGGTGAGGAATATCATTTTCCTTAAAAGTATAAATTTGATTTTTTTTTCTTTTAACGAAAACAGTAAGTGAGTAATAAACAATCGCAAGTAAAGAGATACAAATATTACTAATTTGCAGTAAATTATGAATTTGAAGCTTGTTGTATGTTATCGTGTTAAGTTATATTAATTTGCACAAACAAAATGTTTCTTTAATTAGCATGTAGCGGATAATTTGACTTTTATATTTTTATAAATATGAATTGGATTTTAAAAAAAGAAATAATTTTAAGGGAATTCAAATAATTTTCTTGTATTATAAAAATATTTTCTCACTAACTTATTAAATAATTTATTTTATTTAGCTTTTGAAAGAAGTTAATTTCATTTTTAGAAAATGTCTTTCATAAAAAGATAAAATTTAAACGAATTAATGCAATCACAAAAAATTTGTTTGTGCAAACGGAAGCTTAAAACTCCCCTTATTTAAAAAACTAATTATTGAAATTATACAATGAGTTTATCAATACATATTTTCAAAAACTCTAACAATTTTTTTGAAAGTCGTGTATATTATAAACTGATCAACTTTAATATTTGCTGCAAGAAAATTCGACTATCAACTCCTAAACAACAGAAGATATTTTAATTAATTTTACCGATACTAAAAGGAATTATACTTGCGCGTTTAAATTATCTTTTGTAATAATATACCATATCAAATCATGCACTTATATGCGGATATTATTCCTAATAATCAAGCAAAGTGCTTCTCTCAACGAAAGACTCTTATTTCGAGATTCATTTACATCCAAGCATTTCTGCATACCAGCTATCAGCAAAAATACACTCCAAAATCTGTAATTAGTTACCTCAAAGCGAGTATAGCAGCAATCTCCCTGATACCTAGATAAATCCACTGGCTCAAATTATACGATATTAAAGTGGTTGGATAGTCCTTGCATATCAAGTTGAACAGTAGTCAGAAATCCTTTTGCTCATTACGCGAAATGCTCGGAGACTGATATTTTAGACTCTGTTTTCCTCTACCAGGTAATGGGCCGCATGGGGTACATTAAGCGTAAGTGAACGTTTAGTATGGTGGGTGGTGTCATATTCAGAGTTCACGTGTGTTTGCGAGAGCTGAAACTATAATAGCCCATTAATATAATTGAATCAATCAACTAGAAAACTTCCGATTATTTTGCAGAATGAAATAATTCATCTCCTATAAGAATAAAAAGTATTGAGGTATACAAAAAATATATTAAAATATCATCTTCGGCTTTCAGGTTTTAAGGAGTTTAAATTAAGCTGAAGGAATGTTAGAGTGATTCAGTATGAATTAAGGTAGACATTGCTAATTCTAACGCTTGTAATTCAAATTATTCTCTAGTTTGGTGAATATCTATAATTAATATAATGCTAAATTATCCTCTATAATTCTATTTTATTCTGGTTAATTAAATGCCAACAGAATTGCATGAATTTTATTTCTGTATTGTTTTCGTTAATTAGAGTATCATTTTTTGTGCTAAATATAAATCTCCTTGAGAAAATTGTACATAAATGGAGATAAAAATATTCTTTTCAACTCGACAGGAAATCATTTTATACAAGCAGACACATTAAGCAGGTTCAAGTGCTGAAAAATTTCGAAAATCAAAGGGTATTACTGTCGTCTCAATTTCACTGTATACTAAAACCATTTAAAAGAGAAATAGAAGTGTTAAGAAGATTAACCCAACTATTAAATCATTTAAAAATATTTTTAAACTACTAAAGTAGATAAAATTAATTATTATCAAAAATATTTTTCAAAGTAATGTCTTCCATTTTATTTAAGGTAAAAGGTATATTTTAAGCTTAAAAAATGTGATTCCACTTTAATTTGAAAATGATTGAACACTTATCCAAATTATTAGACTAAATCGTTTTATATGTAATACTCGTTTGTAATTTTTTTGCAAAGCTATTTTAGAACATAGTACCCATTAATCATTTCACATATCAGACACCTTAAAATTAAATTCTAGATGAACAAAAATTATTTAATAACAAAAAGGAAAATTCGAATAAAAGGCATATCTGTTACTCATCGCTCAGTTTTAATTGCAAGGAAGTATCCATAAGCATTTAGTAACAATTTTCAATTTCTTATAAAAAAGCTTTTTTTCTGCCAAAACTAGCTGAAATTCTTTTTTGACAAATTTTTTCTCTATTTCTATTCTATTTATTACAGTTCCTATCGAATTCTTTATCATTACGCAAAAAAGAGTAACATAAATATAAAATAAGCATCAATGAAAATTATTTACACTTTTAAACGCTTTCTAAATAAAACTTCCATTTTGGAGAAACACCAGCTAAAAGATAAATTGTTTTTTCAACGGTTATTTTTTATTATTGTTGTTGGTGGTTAAATAAAAAGTTAGAGCAGGTGATAAATGCGTCTGGAGAACTCTCTCTTGGGTGCGGTGAGAGTTCGAACACATATTGATCCGAAATGGGGAAAAAGTTTTTGATGGCGGTTATATTCTTATTCTCCGTAAAAAAGTAGATAATTAAATTCAATAAAGTTAGAAATATCTGTTTATAGACAATATAGTTTTCCTTTTTTTGCTATTTTATTTTCCAAAAGTAAAACGTTATGGTAATACGTAAGATTAAGCTAGCTTACTATTTTAAACATCGTTTTTTAAATATCACTCATCCAATCATCAGTTGTATTATCAAGTAAAATTAGAATACTGATAAATTTGTGGTTGAGTGAGAGAAGATTAACTTTAACTAAATAGGTTCTGTGCATTTTAGTTTTGTATGTAACTTGATACGTATGTCTGCGGTTCAGCTTTCATATCTACTAACGATGTTTACATGTAATACTATGAAAAGACGATCTAATTAAGTGAGGTAAATCTGGTATTGATGAAGATTGGTTTAATAAACTGTCAGCAAGAATAAATAATGATAAAGGGGTATTTCCGACTACATTGTAGCCCAACAAAACAACAAAGACGTCTAAAAATTTCGAGGCAACAATAAAAATATGCTGGCATTATTAATTAAAAATTGTTTTTAATTAAGAAACAGAATTTTTATGTAGTTCAAGTGAAAGGCGAAGTTATTTAGTAATATGGATTGAATATAGGGTCCGTCAAGGATATTTGGAACTATATTTTCTTGAATAAAAAACAGGATAATTCATTACACATAATCATTTACAAATTCTAATAATGAAGAAAGAAATCTGAAATATTATCTAAGAAAAAAGAAAAAAGATTGCAGTAAAATATATATTGTATTCTTACATAAATAACTTGCTATTCAATGAAAATTATTAACGTGCCTATTAATTCTGGAAATGAAAGAAACGATACAAAATAGGAAATACCTATTAATATTATATAAATCCAGATTAAAGGAAATCATCGTTAGCGCATGCTATTCCACAAGTTATTGATTTGTTAATGATTTTTCAGAAACAAGATTATGATAAATTAATGATTTTTCAAAAACACGAATATTTAATAATATTTTGCATAAATACTGAAAATTAGAAAAAAAAATACTCTTTTTTTTTTCAAACACATACTCAATAAATTTAAAAGAAAACTATTATTCCATTCGTTGATTAAAGTACTAACATTTTTGTTCTTGTAAAATTATAAAATACTATGAATATCAGTTTGTTCTTAAACACTTTCAATCAGAGAAAGAAAGAAAAAAGAAAGATAAGATAAAATTTACTAATCAGTTTGAATATTATACAAATTAATTTAACCGTAAAAAGTTTTTAATATTTCTAAAGTACTCTTATCTTCGATATTCTATTATTTCAAACACAGGCAGATGAAATACATTGAGTGCATTTGGAAAAAAAATTGCTGCTTTCTGATTCTGGATATTCAACAAGACAATTTATAAATAGGCTGAAATTTTTTTAAATATTGGTATTATATTTAAATTTATACTGTCTAAACTTGAGATAAAAGCAAACAGCTTAAAAGATACAAAAAGAAATTTTTGATGAAGAAATTGTTTAAAAAATCCGATGAAAGGTTATCAATATCTTTAATTTTATACGTACGATATAAGTTAATATATTTTCAGTTATACTAATGCATTAATAATATTCCATTTGTGAATTAAAAATGCACAAATAAAAACGAATGAATGTTAATTAAGTTTCCATGATTTTTAATAAAAATAAATTATTAATAAATTAGTAGAACGGAAAATGTTTTAAATAGTATGTTGATACTTCTTCATCAATCTTATCTATGTCGTGAAATACAATCCTTTTTCTTAGATCTAACAAAATACTTCTAACTGAATAAAATATGAAAACGAATGACACTGATAAAAAAATTGTAAATATTTAAAAATGTAATACTAACCCTCATAAAAATATATCAGTTGAGAAACAAGTGATAAACTTTCCTGTTTTGTTTTTTATTCCAGATTATTTTACTCTACTTATTCTTACAGGCTTTTTACATCCGTAATGAAGGGTATATCACGTGGACTATTACCATTTTGGATCAAGTGAAGGATTTCGATCAACTGATAGCTTGCAAAATTTTTGGCAACATTTTAACAGTGACGTAAGTGTACAGAGCGTCGGATTGTCTGAAATTAATAAAATACTTGTCAACATTAAGAGAAAAAAAAGTAACAACATGTTACTAATCGGAGATAAGGAGAATACGAAACAGTTCCAGTGTGTCGACATATCTTTTACCAAGTCTTCCGAGCATATGTTTATGAGCACCAGCTGCGTTATCATATGCATACATTTTCACGCGCCTGGTATCGAAACATCTGTAATGACAGCAACATCGAACTTCTACTAGAAAATAAATCGTTCTGCTATTTTTTATGCTCTTTAGCAATGAATTTTAAGGAAGATTTCAGATATTATAAATTTAATATCAATGTCAGATATTTTTTTATTCTTAAACAAAATATGATTGATTTTGGTTCTTAGTTATGAAAATAGAAATTGAAATAATTACCTTTATTTATTCTTCTTATTATTAAATAGTAAAAATAAACTAGTATATTATAAAGCCTCATTTAGCTTACCTTTTAAACAGTAAGCTTACCTTTAAACAGTCAAAACTATTAGATATCCCTTCCCTTAAAATGGTATGAAAAATATAATTTTGTTGTTCAAACAAACAATTTATTCAGTAATATAACAGTGATGTAATGAATATTTTATTACAAACCATAAAATTAAATATTTAATGTAATAACATTAAACTTTTACTAAACTCTATAGAACGAATTTCATATTTTAGTCTGAAATAGCATTTTTTTTATTCCTTGCTTTTTTGAAATCTTTAATTTTAATTTGTCCTCATAAAACATGTAATTAAATTCTAAAGATTTGAGAGCTGAGATATGATCAATTTTATCAAAGTCGTTTTCTATTTAAACAATCAAATAAATCTATTGTTTAAAAGGGGGGAAAATCAGTTTTTTCTGATTATTGTCCAAAGAATCAATTCATATGAGCATTAAAAGCATTCAAACTTAATTAAAATAATCTGAAACAAATATATACTTAGCTCAGATACTTTCTTTCTCAGAATATATACTTTAATAAAAATTTTATTTATCAAAATATACAGTTATCCCTTTAAAATGTATGCCTTTCATTAAGAAATAAAAGTTATTTATTCCTAAAATAACATCTTGGTTTTTGTCTTAAGAAATTTCACTGTTTTGATGCTTATGTAGAAAATAATATAAGATTATCTACTGTAATTTTATTTCATTCAAAACATTGGAATTAAAGGGTTAGTAACTTTCGTCATAGATAAAAGTTTAATTCGAATTTAAATGCTTAGATGAGTGGGCAGTAAGAGTTGTTGGAGGAAGATTCATTTATTTTCATTTAAGTTTACAATTTGCAAGATTTATTTTCAGACTCGATGGAAGAAATACTTGGATGATTCTATAAATTATATCATTTTTGTTAAAAAAAACATGTGAAATCGTTTTGATTTTAAAGTATCAAAAAGTATCATTTCTTTTTTAATTCTAAGTAAATATGGCATTCTTAGTAAACATTTAAATCTCTAAAATGTCCAACTTAGTTTGAAATGGAAATAAATATTTACAGACAAATTGTTCATTTTCCTTACATGTAGCTGCATCCCTCGGTACTACCGAAAAAGAGTCGGAAAATAAAGAACTGAAAATAACAAGAAAACGGGAAAGCACTGATGAACTAAGCACCTTTGTTAGCTTTAAAAAATTCCCCAAATAATCTGTAAAAGAGCTAGAATTATCTTTATCGTCACATCAAAAGCACGAATAAACGTAAAAAGGCAAACATCGTGAAGTCATAACACTCAGAGAGAAAAAAAATATTATGCCGCCAAAACGAAAGATTATTTATCAAGATAAGAGAGAACAGTAAATTATACCACTTTATTTTTCAGGTTAGTGAACCAAATGATGAAAGAAACAATTATTTTTTTATTATTTATATTTCGAACTTTTTTATCTGCTTATAATTCTAGGGGACATTTATAAAAGTTGACAATTAAAGACGCTATGATAGTATTATATTAATACTTCTTTAATCAATCTGTAAGAATGTTACGAAAAAGGTATAGATCTATTGACTTATAGGTTATAGCCTTATTGTACTTTTTAGGTTCGTAAAAATGTGAAGATGTATTTTTCCTAATTTTTAACCTTTCAACCTTTCAAAACGTTCTTTAAAAAATACGTGAATAAAAATAGGAAACCTGTAAACGTTATTATTACAAATATTATTAAAAATAAAAAGAATAATTTTCCTGAATTACGTTTATAAATTTATTAAAAACCCTAAATGCGATATATTTTTTTCTTCCTGCAAGAAGATGATGATTGCCAAAGTTATGTCTTTCACTGAACAAATCCATTGTCAAAATAAAAAGGAGAAATAAACTTTTCAATAATTCAGCAAATAAAAGTCATTATCTCTCAAAAAACTTCAAATTACTTCAGGTCTTAAAATTATTAAACTCTAAGAATTTGGAATAATTTAAGACAACTTTTATTTTAACCTATTTTGTTTGTACCATTTTGCCAAATCCAATTACGTAGTATATTTTAGAAATAAATAAACAATGAGCTAAGAAAAAATTATGAAATTCTATAGAAATATACATTCTAGGTTATATATCTTTACGGTTTTACTTTTGCACTACGCTTAAATTATTAATTTCGAATACTTATCAACTCCCATTGAAAGTTTTTTGAATTTATTAACAGCTTTAAAATTGTTAAAAAATGCCGTTAGCAAATAAAAAATGTTCACTGTTTATAAGTTCACTGTTATATTTCATTCTTTAAGGAATCTAGACTTATCCAAAAATGTCCATGATTATCCAATTCAAAAACTAACGACAAGAACTCTTTCACATAATTTGTAAAGGGAAAAAGTTAATTAATTTGTTCGATTAATTAAAATAATTTAACTGTTACTTTTTTTGGGTTCTTTTTTAATAAATCTAATATACTTTTCTAATTCAAAAGATTCTGCTGAAATTCTCTTGTTAATGTGTTGAAAAAAATTATAAATTCAACAAGAAGAAAGAGGACGTTTTAATTATTTATAGAAATCATAAATTAATAATGATTCTGAAAAGAATTATTTAAAAAAATACTTTTCTAAAACCTTTAAAAGCCGTTTTCAAAGATTTCAACTATTTTTAAAACAAAGTATATATTGATTATAAGAATCCTTTCTTTTACATTACTTAATTTAGGAGCTCAGTTGAAAACAATAAGATTTATTAGTTGTACTTGAAAGCTGAAAATCATTTCTTAACTAGATCATCAGCTGAAAGGAAATTGAGCTGAATTTTGAAATAAAATCTGTCTCCAAACTACATCGTCACTGAGTTTCTTTTCAAATAAAATAATCGAAAAGTTATTAATTGTGTAGAAATTTTTCACATTTCCATGATTTCTTACGCTTTAGTTATATTAATCGGAAAATAGAATCACTGCATCTTTATTTTAAAAATTCAAAGTAATCTCTTCTAATACGCTCCCTTTCCTTTTAATCAACATCATGCTTAATATAAAGCGTGCCCATTGTTTCAAAACAAAAATTAAAATCAACGTCTAATAAACACTGAGTGAGGTCAAGGTTTTTCAGTTGAAAGCTATAACTTTTATTGCAATGGCTAAGCCATTTTGAAAAGTAGGCAATTTCCAAGCGTTTTCACTTTAATTCAAAGGAGAGAAAACGCCGCTATTTAATGAGTCTCGCAAAGTGCCACTGAAAGAATGCTCATGCACCGACGAATTCACCCTACTCTTTAAAATACTACACCACAGAAAGAATTTGAAATTTGAGGCCAGTTTCAGGCGGTGAACTGCAGGACGCTACAAGGAACATATTCACGTTCACGCTTGTTTAGCAGGTCGCAGAAAGAAAAAAGAACTTCCTCGACAATAATTTTCTCTCCTTCATGATAATAACACTATATTAGTCAAGAAGTGAGTCTGAGAGAACACCATGTGGCTATTTTTCATCAGCTCACCCAAAGAGGGAGGCACAAGTTCAATAAATTATGAAAACTGTAAAGAATAGCACTAAAGATGTGACAGTAAGTACCCCACCCGTAGTCTTCTAAAGTCAGATGCTTCTTGCAGGTTCTGGTTTAATTAGCGCAGTTCAGGAGCCAGGAGGAGTCGCGGAGAATACAAACAGCCCATTTTCAAAAGCATTCCTTAGTTTCCTCTTACGGAAGGGACAAAAAACAAGTCGGAAAACATTTCTGCAAACAGTCCTTTTAAAGTTCCAATCTCCAAAAGTCCATTTAGAGTTTCCTAAGCTAAAAGAAAAATACTTTTTTTTTTTTGTAAATGATACTAAGTAAGTAGTTTCGTGACTAAAATGCATTAAAGATCTGAACGGTTTAAGAATTCTGAAGTTAAAAAGCTCATAACCTGTTCCCCCCAATAATCTGTTCTCCGAAGTTATAAATCAGAAGACAACGCTTTCGCCATCTTTTTACGTATGCTTGCACTTCCTTTAGTCATACTCAGGAGAGTCATGTTCTGATGACCAAGCATTCAAGAAGCCTCATTTTAGCAATACAAATACAACATATTCGACTGATTCAAATTGTGGATCGTCCAATCAATGATATAATACAAATTAAGAAGAAAAAAGACGAGATATTCAATCCAGACACAAAGGGGGAAATAATTGATGAAAGAAAAACGATAATGTATGGATAAAAAATTAATGATGTAAAAATCTTAAATGATTATTATTCTATTATAATCGGCAGCTAAATGTTAAACTTTACAAGGGAAACTAATACAAGAATCACATTTGTATTTTTTAAAAAGCCTAAATTTCGTATAAACTTTTTGCTATTCATACACCTATGTAATTGATAATCAAGTGAAAAATTTGAGAAATGTAATGGCTATAATTAACATATTCCCTGCGCTTTTATTGTTGTAATCGTTAAAAACTTCTGAGAAAGAAGTGTTATTAAACATTTCAAGGTTCAAGGATTAAGATCCCTAATAGAATTTCGAAAAATAATCTAAAGAATAGAAAAAAATCCAATTGTCTGGTCTCAGACGATATATATATATATATATAAATCCAATTCTATTAGAAAAAAATCCGAAAGAAAGACGATATATATATATATATATATATATATATATATATATATAT
>JAOUZG010022948.1:829395-917021 GCA_026289955.1 Argiope argentata
ATATAAACTTTATGTGAATATAAAGCAGCAAAGAAGATAATTTATCTAAATTTTATTCTTTAGTTCACGCTAACTTTGTTTATTTAAGGCCTATTTTAATAGGACAGTGAATTATGTAAAATAATTATAATCCGTAAGTTTGTATGGAATGCAATTTTTATTCTTTCCAATTTTTTAAAGCTTATACGATTATTAAAATGTTTTGCCATTTCACGAATAAAAAAGATGGACATTGAAAAACCATTGGTAGTTTAAAAAGTAATGAAAAAAATTGGCTAATCTTCAAATATTTTACTCACAGATCTTTGACAAAGCCATAAAAGTTTTAGCTGCATTTCCTCCTATATTAATTCTTAATCGATATCTCCACAGCGAATCATTTTCATGGTATTTATTTCATTAGAATTTTTTTTTGCTTTTTTAAATGTAATATCTCATTTAGTACTTTATTAAAAAAGATTGCTTTAGCAGATATAAAATTTTTATAGAGATGTGTTTGAATGTTTCTTACTTTTAAGAAATTAGTAAGAGAAAATGATACGACATGAAGATAAATAATAATCAAAATATCTAACAAATGAAACAGTTTTGAGATTTGGAAATAGTTTCATCGGATAATTATACCTCAACAAATAATAGAGGAAGCTTTTAAAGATGACATGTAATAAGCTCGTAAAAAAGATATTAACTTTAATTGAGGTTACCTTGATATTGGAGACAGATTGCATCATAGAACTAGTTCAAATACGTTTGATCTTTTTTTATTAATCAGTGGCGGAAGATCTTAAAAGTTTAAACATACTTTAATTTAAAAAAGTACAATGAAAAAAAATACCTCCATTTTTATCATCTTTACTTAAACATTGATTTAATTTTAATTAAATTAATTAACAGCAAATCCTTTTGTGTATCTCAACTAATATGTTTTAATATGATTTTTGTTTTAAAATAACTGTTTAAATTATGTAAAATCTATATTATAATTTTCTCATTAAGTGCATTTTTCGGATAAGTTTTCCATTTTCATTTCACTTTTTGAATATGTAATAATTAATGATTGCTAAGTTCTTCATTGAACAAATGGATGAATCTAACAAATCTAGCCCTTCATTTATCAATACACATAACAAAAAATTCACATTTTAAAAATTGCTTTATTAATTAGATTATTATTATTATTTATCACAAGTTAACCTCAATAATTCTTATATTATAAATTCTTAAAAGAAAAATGTATATAAACTTTCTAAAAAGCCATTGAAATCCTTGATAAATCAGGAAATTCCTGATGAGTTTTAAATCCAAAAATGTGATATTATCAATCATTTTTTACAAAATATGCCTTAATCTACGCTGCATGCGTGCATTTAATTCCAATTTAAGATTTTTTCTCCATAAAATACATAATATCAGAGGCAGTTACACCTAATCAGGACGTAACTCTTTGGCAAGTGTTTATATATTTAACTTGCTTTGGCTATACTTCAGAAATACCTGTATATGTGAGTTGATTGATTTCACGTAGAAGACTAAGGAGGTGAAAAAAATTGTATCAGGGAGACAGTATGCATTTTTAAAAATTCACATGGGATTTCATCATATTTGACAACACATTTAGTATTTTATTAAGACAAAAATTATCTGCAAAGATAACCACGCGCAATACCTTTTCTGCATATTTTTGGAAAAAATTAAGCTACAGGTTTATACTAATGAGACAAAAATAATTTTGCTGCATTTAAAAATTCAATTTATTTAAATAAAATAAATGAGACGGGTTTTTTTAGTCTGCTAATAACTGGAAGTGTAGAAGACATTGTCCTGTTTAAGACAGTATCTGATTTTTGTTGAAGACAATTCTTTATTGCCAATTGGAAAAACAAATAAAAGACAGTTATGGAGTTTTTAGAAATAAATTGTTGAATAACTTGAACATTTAGAAATTTTATTTGATAGATTGGGTATTGTGTTGATGAGGTGATCGTATCCAATTCTTAACTTTAGTTTTGTTCGGTGGTCGTGATCTGATTTCATGGAAAGTTCATTATTACATTTAGGTTAGAAGGTTAAACATTTATAGAAACAATTAAATTGCATTAAGAGGTTGATTTACAAAGATAAATACAGTTTCATATATGAATTTGAATGCGCCTTTAAAGGTAAAAAAAGCACGAAGAAATTAAAATAAACAACAAAATTAAATTTAAACAACCTGCAAAACCACTTTAAAAATGAAAAAAAGCCCGATTCTGGAGCAAACACACAATTGTCCTAATCCCGGAAGGGAAATAAGGCATGCTGACACCAGCTGACCTTCCAATCGAATTTGCAACAACAGGGATAGGGGAAATCTCCTCTTACCAACTCTTTCTGCAGACATTGAACTAGTAGAGAATTAAGCATTGTTGACTGTGCAGAATCTGTCATCTTCAGAACTGCATTTAGTTTTTTCAGGTTTAATACGCCAAATTGGCGACAATTGCACATCGGAGAAAAGGAAATGGGTAAGCATCTTATATCATATTTGGTTGCAAGTTCACAAAGATTTTTCCTTGCATTCCAATTTGCGAGAGGAAGGAATTCATTTATATATTTTTAAAAGGATAAATATATAATAAGTAACTTAATAAATATTAATTGCCATTGTTTAGTTTCTGTGTTCATAAAATACCCAGATACTTTTAATATAACTCAACTATATATCAAATCTAATTGACAAATTTTCATTGAGGGATTACACCGGAATTTTTCCATTTCAGGGTTAAACAAACACGCCTTTTCAAAACTTCATTAAGAAAATCATAAAGATATTGAGGCTAAAATGGTTATAAATAGCCGCTGGGGTAGCTTCAAGTAGAAATCGCCACTGGACCACCCTCAATGAAGTTAACTCGGATCACCATGCTCTAAGATTGAAATCTGCATTGAACAGAAAACAAGGAAAAAGAATCATTCAGATTGTTGAAGAAATGCGAAAAGGCTAAACGAACGACGAAGTACTTGGCAATAAAAAGTAGGACTTCTGGTAAGCATATCCTTAATTAGGGAGGGAGGAGGTGAAAGTCTCGACTTATTCTCCAACTATATCCCAGAAGACCTCACATGGAGTCACCGGTTTCATCGCTCGCCACAGGGAGGAAGACAATTTTCCCCCCTCCTACTGATGAAAGGGGACGCAATAGAATTTTGTGAAGAGCAATTGCCCGAAGCGTATTCTATTGTCAAGAAATATTGCCATACTCCGAAGCATAATATTAGTATCGCAATTAACGCCAGATTCGCGACTGGAAAAAATATTTTTTAATACAAAGTATTAAACTATAATTCAGATTCGAAGTTTGGCTTGTAAGAACTGGTTGGAAGATTCATATCTGTACTACCTGTTGTGGAATGGTAAAATTTTGGGAGTGCTCTTTAGTAATTGGAACTAAGCTACCAAATTTGAGTAGATGGATTTTCTTTGAGGGGGGGATAATTTTCCAGTTATGTTATGTTCTAGAACAATTCTTGAGAATGAGATGAAATATTTTTTTTACTAAGAAGCGAGTTGATATTTCGGTTGCAGTGCTTTAAAAACTTTAAACTGCATAGGATGACTGACATGCAATTTCAATATTTTCCCCTAGTAGGTGAGTATATAAAAATAGAAACTAACTGTTCTCAATAATACTTCAAAATATTCCATGTCAAAATTTCTAAATATAGATCCAAATGCTTTTTTTCTCTGTAATGCTAACATATATGTTTCATGAACAACTGAAACTCTTACAACTACACAAAATAAAAAAAGAAACAGTTTATGAATCTTATCATAAAAATACTTTAGTTGGCTTCTTCTGATACTGCAATGTAGCATAGTCCAACAGTTTCTTTTACTGCATCATTAAATAATATTCTCCTCCACAGTTAAATGCATATTAGCTGATCGTTGAATAGAAGTATGCACCATTCGATATCATTCAGACATTCAAAACTCTAGAAACCCCTTTAGTTTTAAATGCATTCATATATGATGAGCGATGAAAATAAAGATGGATACACACCTATTTCAAATCGAGTTTCACAGAACTCCACGAAAGTTAAGTGCATTTATTTTAAACACTAAATCGGAAGATTGTAGCCGAGAAATTATTAAATCTTCTCATTCATTTTTCTTGATATACCATTGAGCTCCCGAAGAATGGCTTACATATACAAGGGCGGATTACAAAACAGAAAAAGTGTACAATTACGTATAATCCATCAAATTTGAGTGAAAAATGTAATTAATTTTATGATTTCATTTGATTTATTAATGTCATGTGCACCAATGGATTCTATAAGAATAAAACGCTGTTGAAACTTCAGAAACATCATTCTTTAATTTACTTTTTTTCTTGATTTTATAAAATTCTCTTTTCTGCCAGATCGTTAAAATAAGTTCTTAGATTCGAGCCTAAAAAAGTGGAAGGATTTCTATGCCTTTTGGTTTGAAATTACTTACAAATATCCTTTCTATGCTTCTTCTAGATTTTGAAACCACCTTTCTTGAAAGTGATCTGCAATTTTGTTACTACAGTTTATAATAATATTTGTTACTTACTGACCCATGAAATTATTCAAAAAAAATTAAAATCTACAAAAAAAATATCGGAGTTTTGTAAAAGAGAAGAAGAAGGAAAGGCCACAACAAAACTTCGCCCGCTTTTTCTTATATAGCTACACTTTTTTGGAATTTTTTTTGTGTGTGTGTGTGCGTGTGAAGTTTAATTTAGTTAGATTAATGACCTATTTTGAAGTTACTCTTTACAATCTCTCTTTGAGCTTCTGTACCTCATCAGCTTTCAGATATAAGATCCACGACAGATTTAATGTATTTTCCCGTGTATGGGAGATACTCGTTGGGATTGAGGAAACCCATAACCTGGAAATTCTGTCATGAAGCCATTGCAACGACACTAAACGTTTAGTGACGTTAGGATAAAATCAATTAATATGAGCTATAAGCTCAAAAGCATAAATATTGAGTTATGATACATCTGAATAAATCATTTAAATCAATAATTATGCTTATAATAAAATGATTAAAAATCGTAAATCGGTATTTAAAAAAATTACTTGAGCTAAAAAAACTGATTTCTTCTATCTAAAATGCATGAGTTCATTTTTTATTAAAAAGAATGGTTATTTAGTATGTATATTTAACTTCTCTGTTAACTAAAAAACAATTTTTCATTATAACACAATTCAATATGCAGTCATTACTACCGCATTTAAAAGGACGTCTTCTTAATGTAACCTCAGAGAATGCTTCATTAAGCTAAAACTAAAATGTCTTAGTTTCCTTGTAAATTATTTATTCAGAACAATGAACCCTAAAAAAACATACTGCGAGAAAAACCACCCCATCCCAACTAAGCAAAAGACAGTGACACCTTTTTAATCCCTTTTCTTACCGCATAAATGACCCATCTAGTGAAAGTGAAGAAAACGTAGTCTTTGTATTTGAATAATACTCAAAACATCTTTTAAAAGATTACGAAATGTTGTTTTGTATTTATTTACGAAATTCTCTTTAAAACGCTAGTTTGGCTAGTTGACCAAAAAAATTTTAAGTGTTTCTTTGAAAGTCAGCTAAAAAGAGGAATTTTCTCTGCTATACAAAAGGTTTTGTGTTCTCTTTTCGTTGAAAACTGTTTTCAACATCTATCATTTCCCTCGTAAATTGATAGACACGATAAATAGTGGCACCTATCGTAAACTTTAGCGAGCATATTTTCTATTTTGCAATAATTACTGATAATCTGTTTTTTCAAACATTTTACACTGATGTTTTAGAACTGCCCATTTTTTATTAAAAATATATAGCATCATTAATATTCATGATGAAATGCAATATACAGGTATAAACGCAATGCCTAATTTCAAACATATCATTGTAGCATCATTTATGTCTTTAGGCATTGAGTTTTTTTTCATTCTATTATTTTTAATTTACTTCAGTCAATGAGTTTTTTTTTATGTCGCATCGAATTTATTTTTCTTACAATGTCATTCAAATTATGCAAGAAGAATCTCAGCACAGATAATTTCTAGAATAGAATATTCATGGAGCATTTACGGTTGACAGAATCATTATAAGAGATTTATCTTACTGATGAATCATTACAAAAAAATTATCAGTATTAACAAGATTTTAATAATCAGAGAGATAAGAATATTTTTTTGGTGATAGCTTTCGAATGGAATCAAATCATGCTCATAAGATGCAAGTCAAATGCGCTGCACGAATTTAATTTTGAAATGTTACAGTAAGAAAAGCGCAAGACAACCTGTCATTAGGTATTAGATAAGGTGTGCAATTACTTTCGTCATGTGACTGTGACTTCAAGTGAGTTGACTCTAGTGGAGAAAAAAACTGCAGAATATTTCTTATAATAAACATAAAAGCAGGCAGCATAATTTATTTGAAAAAAGAATTTGATATTTTAAGCAGGCAAATCTTTTTTTCTTTCTTACAGCTTAGTTTTAATGGCTGTATTGTTTTAATTGTTTTCGGGAAAATGTAAATAAATATTTTTTCAGAAATAACAGCAAGTTTTTATTTTATTAAAGTTCTTGTATGGCAAGCTCATTGAAAATCAGATATGCATAAGAATTGAAGCTCATTATTACGCAGATGCAAACTATTAAGTTATTTCAGACTAGGAAATTGCTTAAAAGAATAAAAATAAAAATATTAGAACAGCTGCAATAACAAAAATGCTGAAGCAGCTGTAAAATAAAAAAAATATATAAAAAATCTGATTCGGGTGCAGATATTCCAGACCTTCTCAATGCACATAATAAAATATTTTGCTCTATGATGGCCTCCTTATTGAATAATTCATACCAGGTATTTATATTTATATGTAATTAGAAGAACTGTAATTATTCCTTCTAAATGTCAATGTCAGCTTCTCTGATATTGAGTAGAAGGTTGTCAGAATAAAACTGTCCAAATCAAACAATCACAAACGACAGAAAAGACTAACAAGATCCGCTTTGTACAAAAATGTTAATGAGTATAATGAAACCAGATATGAATTCCAGAAATTTTTATAACGCAAGTACGTTTTAGAACAGTGCATTCTTTTTTTATTCGTCTTAGCATTGCGGTTTCTGATGAGATTGATGAAATAAAAAGATTAAACGGTGGCTTCAAAAAGTAACTGTTGCATAACTACGCCGATCTGCATTTATTTGAAACGATTTTTGATATTTTATTGTCTTTACTCAAATAAAATATTGCAATGAACAAGAAAATTGAATATCATTTTCTTTGACCTTAACTTTAATGCTTAATGAAGTATAAATATGCGTGTACTCTTCATTATATGATAACGAAGAAAAAAGAAAAATAAACGCTTAAGATAATTGTACTGATGAAATATGCATATTTCATTAATTTTAGTTTATGATCGCGAAAACTTTAGATCACATCGACATGCATGATGAATATAAAAAAAATGAAACGCATAATTGTAAAATAATCGTTACTGCTCACGTATGCTTACTCTTTACTGATGATTGTCTTCAAGGACATATTTTATGAAAGGAAAATGGTGGAATGATGCATATTGCATTACCTCATTAGTATTTTTTTTCTGCTTTAAAATATGTTTTTATTGCGCATTTAATATACTGATTCGATTAATGATTAATTGTTTTTTATTTGAATAAACTTGTATGACTAAATTTTGCTATTTATCTATTTGTAATTATTGATATATCTCATTAGATTAATAATAAAAAAATTGATTGAGATGTCTATAACGAATATGATTTTATATGCTTATTAAAAAGAAAGAATGGTTAGTTTTAGTTTATTTATATCAACTTTGATTTCAAAGGACTTTCATGAGGGCTGTTTTGGAGTGCACGAAATTTTGAACCGTGGTCAGATGGCAAATTAAGTAGAAATATACTCATATACTTAGTAGAGGGATGAGAATTAAATATGCAGTTTGTTTCTTGCTTTTTATTATTTACGCCCAAATGTTGTTGCGTTTTTAAGTTATTGCGCTCATATGTGCACAAATATATAGATTTACTGGAGGTGAGCCCATTTACAGTTTTCATCTAAATTTGGTACAAATACACAATTCTGATGATAAGATAATATTGAATTTCATAGAACTTTTTGTGTTTATGCGTAATCTAATTCATATGCTCATATGTATAGTCAGACATATTTTCTTTGTGGGATTCTATTCTAAAACTGGTAGACATTTACCATTTCGCTGTGAGAATATCCCAGATTTCATTTGTGTACCATATTAGGTTTTTGAATTATCCTGAAGCAAGCAGACATAGTTCAGAAAAAAATTTCTTCGGTCTCAGATATGCCAAAAATGTGGAAATTCATCATTTTCGAATTTTTTGATTAATGTGACACTTTCTTTTTACATACTTTGTAAATGAGGAATTTGTTTTTTCTTATAAACCTAGTAAAACACGACCATTTCAATAATCAAAAGTTGGAAAACTAATTTATAATATAGCATAAATATTAAAAGAATGCAGTATTCAATTTTTTTCAGATATGTAATATTTCGAACAAATACCATGAGATTTAACTATTGCAAGCATGAAGTTTTGGGTGTTTAATTACAATCTATTTCCGATTAAATATCTGCAGTAAATTATTTAAGTTTCCTAGAATTAAAATGAATTTGTAATAAGTGTACGGAGAAAGTGCATATTTTATATCAAATTAATTTTGAATTGGTTTGTAAGAACTGTTAATTCTCTTGACATCATGTTTTTAAAGTTATAATTCTGATATGTAAAGTTAAAAATCTAATTAAAATTAGATGTCATGTTGAATACATAATCATGCGAGGTCATCATTTCTAATCGTATATTCTGTCTTAGAGAATTTTCTTACGGAAGAAGAAAAAACCAGTTTAAATATTGGATTCATGGATCGAAACAATACTTATGTTACTTTTGAATGAATGTAGCTATTTCTGCTTATCTAAATTCACCGAGACGGGATTTTTATCTTTTTAGAGAACAATAAAATTTAAATGTATTTCTAAGGAACACGTTAGTTATATATAGATACATAAAATTTTATTCTGATATCTTGAGTTAAAATGAAATTCAGGTTAGGTCACACAGTGAATCCATAATTATGAAGGTCATAATTTCTGGCCGGATTCTTTAATATAATATTTTATAACAAATTAAAAACTTGCCTCGTGTTTTTTTTTAAAGTTTGCCATTTCTCTTAAGAATATTGGGATTTTCGATCAATTTCTTTACAACAAGAGAATCAGTTTTGTGTTTGCTGTACAAAACAAGATTGAGGAATAACTTTTTTTCTGATTAAATTATTGATTGTAATGATTTAAGAGTGGGAAAAAGTTGAAAGTAATATTCGGAATATTGCTATTTAAACCTGTATTCATTACCTTCTATGTCATTTATTAGTTCAAGTATAGACACTTTAATATTTAAGTTATAACGTCTAACTTAAGAACTATCCCTAAGACGTCTATAATGTCTATGCCTAAGAACTGATTTATAAAAATTTATTTCGTAATTTCATTATTTGTTATTTTTATTTTAACTTTCATTACTTATCATTATCCTCCAAATTTTATTAATTTCCTTTCAATCAACTTTGTTTGTAAACCTATACATCTTAAAAAGCAATATAATGATAAATTAGAGAAAATAATATTATACAATGTTAAATTAGAGGGTAAAGCCATTTTTAAAGAAACAATTATCAAATGGAGGACAGTTTTGTCATTTTATTTTAAAAGGTTAGAATAGATAAATGCTTCAAATTAAAGAAAATGAAATAAAAGTGTTTACTCAAATTTTTTGAAAAAATATTATACTTCAAAGACAAGAATGTGGAATAACATTTCTTGGGATATATCTAAGAACATGATTCATTTAGAGGCGGTTTCAAATACCATGATTAAATCATCTTTAATTATTTGCTCATATGTCTATGGAATTGAAAAGAAATGCTGTTTCACTGAAAAAAATATGTTAAAAGTAATTCATTTGTCTTATATTTAACAGAGTCGTTTTAAAATTAATTTCTTTTTCAAGGTAATTGTTTTTAAAATAAGGATTTTCGTTTCTTAACATGTTTTATTTAACTAAGGCGCTTTATTTAATGTTGTTATAAAAGTTTGCAAATATTTTTCAATCACTTATGTCTTTTTTAGTGATGAAGAAACTGCTAATTTATATTTAAAATTTTATTGAATATTAATGTTTATTTTTTTGTTTTTGAATTCATGATGATATTAGTATGATTCATAATTTGTAAAAGGAAATACAAAAAAAAAATAATTAAAGCAATTTTAATGCAACTAAAATTGAATTCAATTTCATGTATAAGATTATTTGCAAAGATGTACGATATAGAAATTTGTACAGATACCTTATTATTTTACGAGTCATTCATATTTAATTAGAAACGTTTCAGCATCTTTAATGGTATTCGAGATTTGAAATTTAATTTGTTAGGTTCAAACTAGTACTTAAATAATTTCAAAATGGTGGCTATTTAAAAACTTTCTCTATATTTTTAATTCCTAAAAAATATAAAATTTGATTATTAATTATTTACTTCACAAAAATTAAAATAAGAATAAAATCTTATAAAAAATTCTTAACAAATTTAGAAGTTAAAAAATATTTTTGATCTGATTTTGAAGCGAAACTACTAAAATGATAAAGTAAAATTTTATAATTAAATCTATTCTATTCGTAGAGAAAAATAATATATATTATTAGTATCGACAATTTATGTTTATCCAAACTAAAACAATGAAATTCAGACTTAGATAAAAAAAATTAAATTCATATCTAAAAGGAAACGAACAATCTCTCTAAACAACCAAAACTAATTGCCGAGACCCGAACTGCAACGCAACAATAACAAATCCCATCTGCGAATCTTCGAGCAGTTTCCATGACAAACGGGAAACTCCACAGATTGCGTTGACTCATAAAACTTAAGCTCGCCATCGATAAAACGCCTATAACTCAATGACTCGAAATGGATTTTATTTATACGAATCCCCCGGAAAATCGGGAAAAGGTAATCCCGGAAGAATGGTTTTCTTTCAGGATTTCCACCTGAGGGAAAGCATTCGACGATGGGATAGGAAATAAAACAAAATAAAATTTTCCAATAGGATAATTACGGTCAAGAGCCTGGGTTGAAAGTTACAGAATCCCACTCGGTCACGTCCCTCAATATACGAGTACCTCCTAGGTTTCCCGATCCAACTCAGTGACCACTCGAGATCCACTCAGATCACTCTCAGATGGAACAAATTGTGGAACATCCGATCTCAAGTCCCACCTCAATTGTTGCATTGTTAGAGATCAATTGTTATGGTGATCGCGCCACCGTTTTTGAAATTGCCTGTGTTACGAGTTTATTATTGTTTTCCTTTAACGATGTGGATATGCGACTATCGACAAAATATTTCTTGTTTTAAGGAAATTCTGATTTAACGACTGGTTGATTTTTCCCCCCGATTTGGGGAAAGTGGAATTTCTATTTATTTTTAAAAGAGATGTTTATTTATATCAATTGTTTAATTTGGAAATCAAGGGTTTATAGCTATTACTTAAAAGGTAATTCCAGATTATTTTTGGATAGGATAAATAATAAAAATCCGATTCCACACCTTACGTTATGCCGAATGCTCTATCATGTCTGAAATAGCCTGATATATAAATTATGAATTTCATATCTTTAATAATTTCTAATGAATAGTATATTTTGATTATTTATGAACAAAATATTAAAGAATTATTCTTTGAATGAACAAAATTACGAATACTCGATCTCAAGTTCATCAAATACTGTACTTTCTCAAATCAATTGTTATAGCAGTCATTTCACTTTGTATAAAATTGTCTTGCAAATCGTATTCTTTTTAAATGTTTTCTTCTATTAATGCGAATGCAATAATATTAGCATAATTTTTTTCTATTTAAAAAAAAATTCGTAATAATGATTGCCTACTACCTTTTCCTTTCCTAGTCGTAAAATGTTGCAATTTTTATCGGTGAAATGCTTAATTTATATAATTTTTTAATTTAGAAATTAATGGTCTATTTTTAGTATATGAAAGAAAGTTGTTTTACTCTAACACAGAATTAACTTCGGAAAGTTGATATCAAATCTCACCTTAACAATTGCATTGATTCAAAATAAATATTACAGTCATTACGTTATTATTTCTGAAATGTTAAAAAAAATTATGTTTTATGTTTATTTAACATATGAATCTAAGATTATCATTCAATTATTTTATCATTGAAAACTTTAGTATAATTCATTGCTTTCTAACTTCCTTTTAGGAACGAAGAAAATGGAAAATGAAATTTTTATATTGATATTTAATATATTTTTATGGTATCTCTTTGATTGTCTTACGGACAGTTTATCTTTGTTTCGTATAAAATGAAAAGCATAAAAAATCCACAGAATGGAACTTTAAATGGAAAACACTTTTAGGGAATAAATTTATTTTACACTATATATTAAAGCACTGGTGTTACATTTTTTCGTAAAAATATTCTTCGAAGGGTTTTGAAAACGAAAAGCTATCAAGCATTTGAAAAATGGTAATGAAGGTTTGAATGATAATCAATAACTTTGCATTTATTAATAACTAATAAAATGCTTAATGTTAACCATTATTTATTTTAAAAATACAATTTTTGATAAAGATTTTTGTTTGAAATTCTAACGTTATATTTTGTACCATAAAGTAAACTGCATCACAAAATAAAATGCAAAAATTACTTTATATATATTATTTTTATTTAAGCTGCAAAGCAAGACATAAGATTTCAGTTCATACGTTGAACATAAACCTGAAAAATTCGATTAATTGATTTTGCTTATGTTGACTAAAGTATTTATTGTATATGTAGAAAAATTTTAATAATCTATGAAAAGCAAAATAAACATTTTTATGTAGCTTTGACTGCTAAATCCTGAATATAATATATCATCATCGATTAATAATGTCGCATTTTTGATTAATAAAAAGTTCGAAAAACAGAATAAATTAAATTTTAATTTGCTTATTACATTTGAAAAAAAAGCTGATGTGGTTCTTTGGAACAGTTATTCAAAGGATAAAAACACTGATGCGACATCAACAACTACTATAGATTCCTTTGTAAAAAAAATCAGTAAGCGTTATAAATTCAAAACTTCATCAAACTTCCATGAGATATCTTAATGCTTTTATTTTATTATTTTTTTTCTTTATTGACAAAAAGGACAATTCCTAATAATGACAAAATATTTTAGCTGATTCTTGATTTAATTATTCAATGTAAAAGTAATTCTATTTTCAACAATGACCCATTCATCGCATCTAAATTTCATGAAGATGTGAAATAAGTCACAGTTCAAATACTTAAAGATATCAGGATTAAAATAAATAGGATATTAGGAATTTAAAAAAATGATTTAATTCCATGGATTCTCTTCAAACCATGTTTCTTCTAAAATTCTACTTCAAAGACTATTTTGGCATCCAATTTTCAGTTAAATAAATAGACAATCTATAAAGCTCCCTCAATAATTACCATCACTTTTTATTTTGTGTAGTTTATTTATTTAATTAATGTATTAAGCAAATTTATTAAGATGCCAGTGAAAATAATTTTTTCTATAAACTAATTATTAATCAATAAATTTATTGAGCATTTAATACACTCTTCTCAAGGATTTTTTATTCTTAAAAAGTTAAAATCCAAAAGAAAATAACGAAACTTGATACATACTAAACATTTTGTTATAGTGTTAGCATCTGATTCAATTTAGAACATTATTAATGTGAGTAAGTTTAAAGATATCGAATATGTTTTGTAAATGAGAATTTTTTATATGAAAAAATGGGACTAAATAATGAAAACTGGAAGTATGTTAGGAAAGTTTTATAAGCTAAATTCATTTTTAAATAACGATAAATATTTTAAATATTTATAATAAATAAAATTAAATCTGAATTAGTTTAAATAATAAAGGAATTATTCAGCTTGGGCACAGAGTTTAATGAATGCATTAAATTCTTTTTATATGGATATTTTCTATAAAGGAGTAAATATTTACTGAAACCAAAATATTTCCTTTCGAATTATCTTAATCCCATTAAAATATTTCTTTTGAATTTAAACATAAATAAAGTAGACATATTGCTATAGAAAAGTACCATTAAAACTAAAAATACGATGCAATCAAGATAAGTATAATGACAAGATATTAATTTGTCTGCTAAAATTTCACTTATTTGTATTTGAAAGTTGTAAAAATTACATGTGCATAATTCCTAATGCAGTGTCGGTTCAATTCATTACATTCACGATATCTGTAGTGAAAAACGAGAAAATGACATTAATAATTTTTTACACATATAATTATGACTATAATCTCATTTAAAGAACATTGACCGATCTATTGATTAATGATTCTTCCCCGTTTTTTTTTCAAACAAATGTTGATGTTTCAATTCTTTCTAACTAATACATAAAAGTTGGAATATTCTGTCAAGTCAACTCCAGTATTTTTGTGTAATGAATAAATTAACTATGTGAAACTTCCCAAATGCCTTCAGCATTCCGAGAAGTTATGCATAATTTGAACGTAGATTTTGTAGAGTTTGTATGTATGAGTGGGTTTTATGTTTTGGCAGAATTTCCTTTACATTAGCACTGAATTTAGATGGTATATTCCTTTACACAAATAATATCAATCAAATTAACACATAAACAATAAAAAATATAACAATTCTTGATAAATTTAGCTGAATAAAATGTATATATTAATATAAATATTAAAAATAATTTCTTTCTTAGTTAGACGGAATTCAATCTGAAATGGGAGAAGATTCATGAAAAAAGTTACTAGAAGGAAGTTTGTTTGAAATACTTGAAATTTCCCATATTTATAAAGGTTTTAGCTTAGATATAGGTAAGGAGATAAAAAAATACGTATTTTAACTACTAAGACTAATTTATGAAATTGGTAATAGCCAAATTAACTGTTTTGAACTAACTGTAGTCTTATTTTATGAAAAACTGTGATTTTTATAATTTTATGTTTCGTTTTCAGATAGTAATGACAGATAAAATTTTCGAAAATCGGATGTTTTATGAAATTATAATGAGAGAACAAAAAGCATTTAATTACGAAAATAATTATAATATAATAATTTTCGAATTTTTATTAATAGAAAAGATTTTTAATAGAATTTTTATAGAATAATTTAATAGAAAAAGTATTTCGAATTTTAATTTTTTTTAAAATTTTAATACATAAATACATTTTAATTTTTAAATATATATTTAACATTTTTTAAATAATTTTTTTGATAAAACTAAACAAACGAGTAAGCTAATTTTAGTGAAAGAGGTATTTAGTAAATTTTCAAAATTACAACTGAAATAACTTCGTTAGCTTAGCTTTTCAATGATTTAAAATAAATATGCTGACAAATATTTTTTTCTGAGACGAATTCCAAAGTTTCAAAATATAATAATGATGAACTATTCATAGGAAGTTATAGATTTTTTTATTTAAATGTTTTACATGAATGAATTATTCATATTTTTAAATTGAATCAAACATTCAACCTGATAAGCATATTACATAGTTTACTAAACCACTAAACTAACTCGTTTAACAAAGATAACCGTTGTACGTTTATGAATCAAAATATTCACGTTATATTATTTAAAAGAGAAAATTCATTTCTAGATATTTCAGTAACTGATGAGGTATATCCATGAATCATAACCCTATTTTCATAAATCAAGATAATAGAATCAAAGGGAAAAAATTGTTTTTATGCCTAATACAAGATATGTCTTTCTAAAACTAAACAAAATTTATTGTGAAAGAGATATGTGGAGGCGAAAGATTCAGGAAATTATATGTGCTATTCATGTAATTCTTCATATTGATTCATTGCTTTAAAAAAAAACAAATGCACCTAAATAAATGAAAATATCTCCTTTGTTTAAATAACTAGTGCACTCAACATTCTCCGATAGTACTATATCTTCTTGAATCAAAATTCATATTGATATTGTAAAGTTCAATGGCTAAAATAATTTTTCTACACATTTCACGTACTGATACAAGAAAAAAAATATCGAATAATTTTGGAACGGACCATGTGAAAGCGGATGACTCATAGAAATGAATGAATGATTCATAGAAGAGATGAGTGATTCATAAAATCTTTCGTTGTACTTAAAAGGCTTCATGGAATTTTATGCAGTGTGAAGAACGAAATACACTCTTATGTAAATAGAAAAACTAACTCAGTATTCAGATGTGATTAACATTTGTCCGAATGAAGCATTATACATAGTTAACTAGAGAAAACTTGTTTCTAGATATTTCGGTAATCATATGGGGAGGAAGAATTTTCATAACTAAAACAAACTTTGAAAATGAGCATGTTATTCTTAAATATTCATAGAGACAATTAAGCTGTTCATGGAATTATTTGCATTTAATTAAACTGGTTCATGGAATAGCTCATTTAATAACTGCTTTACATGCTATATTAAGTTAAATCGATTCAAAGACTTTACAAATCATCGCAACATTTTGGAGGAACCAAACTATTTAATTTTACAGCTCCATAAAGAAAACTGATTTATCATCTTTTAAGTGATAAACATAAAATGAAATTGCTGGGTAAAACCGAAAAATTTGGATAAAAAGGCACATGGAGGATATTTTTGCATTTTTAGCATCAATCTGTTTTTGTAGAGAAATATTTCAAAATGCATTCCCTTTAATGTATAAAAACATATGTTTTACTAAATTATCAAGCATATTCTATATCAGCCTATCTTAACTGTTATTTCATATATCAAAATATGATGAGGAGAGAAAATATTTTCTCTACATACAAAGGAATAGCTAATTGAAACCTTTTTAACTCAATATTTTTCTCCAATGTATTTGATTTCTTTTATCGTAAATCCAATTATCGCTAAAGTTCAAATTTACTTGGTTACTCTGGAGCTAAAATAAGAAGTTTCAAATTTTCAAATTTCTGAATTGTTTTCACAATCCAAGTCTCGTCTCTCAATGATCGTTGTTAGTAGTTTTTTAAAGTCCTTGATTTATCTTTTATTTTTTTCGTTCTAAAGACTGAAGTTTTTTCTGCTTAGTTATATAACAATAAAAAACAATAGCGAACTTTTCATCTTTAAACAAATGTTTAAAAATGTTATATGTAACTTTTAAAATTTATCTTGAAATTTTTCTTCACAATTGTCGTTTTAAAAGCACCTTACAATTCGTTTCTTGAAATTATTCTAAATATGATTCATATCTTTTAAAAACAATTATGATAATTTTACTAAAAATCTTTGATAAAATTACTTATGGTATAGGGCATTATTTATTAAAACAATTAAATATTAAAAATAAATCTTTCATAGCCTAATTTCAAAATTTTCATCTTGTCTTGCTTCGGCCATTTTTAGACCCAATTTTACTGAATTCAAATTTTGATACTTCTAATTCTCACCTTATCCCTATCAACATGTAGTTAGACAACTTCATTGTCCTTGAATTATGAATTTATTGTGATAAAAGAAAATGCATTATTTTCTAAACGATAAAACCTATTTATTTTACCACTTAGTTTTAATTTTTTTTCGTAAATTAGAATAAGATTAGTGCAAAAAAGTAGAATGACTAAAAACGTAAATTCTAGGCCTTTCAGTCAGTAACAGAGAAACGAAATATCTTATCCGCATTACAAAGTGGACACCTGGAGTATCATTTTGCATTTTTAGCATAAATCTCTTTGCAAAAAACTATTTTGAAGTATCAGCTCATTATATAAAAGTAAAATACATACTTTGGCCAATACTTATGTAATATCCACTTATTTTAATAATATTTTCAAAAATTGAAATCCCCAGTAAATTTATTTCTATATATTTCGATGTAATATTCACTTATTCTGGTAATATTTTCGAAAATCGAAATCCCCCCCAAAAAAATTTGTTTTCTTTTATTTCAATCGATTTATAAAAAAACATGTAGATATTTATTTTTAGTAATATTTTCAAAAGACAATATACTTTAAAAACTTCATTTCTGTATATTTCAATTGATTTATGAAAATACATGTACATATTTTTTGGTGTGGATGAAACAACCGAAAAAAAAAGTTATTCATATGCTATTCATTTTTTTTAAATAGATAAAATTTGGACATGAGATGAAATAATAATTATTTATAAATAAGCTGATATAAATTAATACAGAAGAAACATTTAAGGTATTTTAGTATTTTTAGTACTATATTTTCGCAGAGAAAAACTTGAAATTATAATTCACTCTTATAAAAAAATGCTTTGTTACATGATTAAACCTTCCTAATATTCACTTCTCCTTTCCAAAATCAAAGTTTCCAAAAAGATTATTTCTGTATATTTTAGATACCGATGGGATGAGATATATTAATATTAATTGATGGAAGGGGCTTTATGAAGAATCTTTATGTATTATTAACATAAATCTTTTATTTGAAAAACACTTGAATTATAAGCTCACCACGGTAAAAAGAAATGGATGATTTGTTAAATAACTAAAGCGACGCAATATCCACTTATCTTTTTTCCTAAATTAAAGCTTCCAAAAAGATTATTTCTATTTATTTTAGCCACCAATGGGATGAGATAATTAATATTAATTGATGGATGGAACTTTTTGGAAAATCTTTATGTATTATTAACATAAATATTTTAGTTGAAAAATACTTGAATTATAAGATCACCATAGTAAAAAGAAATGTATATTTTATTAAATAATCAAACCGACTCAATTTTCATACATTGATTTCATTAATCAGAATATTGTCAGGTGAAAGAACCTGTTTTTATACATTCTAATTACCGATATGAGAGGTAATATCTTTTATATAAGTTAAAATAAAGACGTGTAGGAACTTGTGAATGATCTTTTTGCATTCTTAGTATCAGTCTTTTGATAGAGAAATTGTATTATAAGCTCATTGTTATAGAAGAACAAAAAAAATCCATTTATTTGAATAATATTTTCACACACATTAAAATATTTCCGGCTGGAAAACATTTCTATTCATTTCAGTAACCAACATGGGATGAAATATTCTTTTCGGAATGAACTAAACTTCAAGAGGGTAACGTATGGAGAATCTTTTTTGTATTCTTAATGTCAATCGCCTAGATAAACACATAAATTATAAGCCCAGAGTTGCTCAAGGAGAATAATGTACCATTCAATAATTAAACCTGTATTATATTCATTTATTTCTTTAATAATTCCTTATATCAAAATCTCCCAAAAAAGTTATTTCCATATATATTACAATTACAAAAATGAGATGAAATAATTTATATACATTGAAACGAACTGGGGTGAGGAATAAATAATTTTTTTAAAAAAATACTTAAATTACAAACTTATTGTAATAAAAAGAAATTCATTCTTTGGTAAATGATTAAGCCAAGGCAATATCTACACACATTTTCATACGTCACAATATTATCAGCCAAATGGACTTATTTCTACACATTCCAATCACTGATTAGAGATGAAATATCTTCTCTAACCTGCAATAAATTACAGATGGGGATCTGTGGAGGAGTTTTTTTTCCAGTGTCAGTCTTTTCGTGGAGAATTAAAAGTTCACTACAATAAAGGAAAATTCATGTTTTGTTAAATAATTAAATCTACACTTTATCCAATTATCTTATGAATAATCTCTTATATCTAAATCTTCAAAAGTACCTATTTTTTATTCATTTCAGTCATCGATATGGGATAAAATAACTTATCTGTATCTTATACAAGCCAAAATAAATTACCGTAAAGGGGTATTCTTAGCATCATTTTAGTGGAGAAATAGTTGCGTCATAAGCTGATTGTTGTACAGGGAAATGCATACTTTGGTACGTTTTCATACATATGCTATATCCACCTATCTAAGTTACATTTTTATAAACAAAAATACGATTAGTGGAGAAAATTTATTTCCAAACATTTCATTGACCAATATAGGGGTTTCAGCAGTTGTTTTGGCGTTTTCTTTTGTGGCAGAGATGTTAAAGGAGGCAGACTTACCACCAAGTCGCTCGGACCAGAGGCAAGAGCAGCAGAAAGCAACCGCCTCTGGCCGCGTGTGCCGTCGTCATCCTCGGCTTCAGCTTCTCATCCGGCTTCTCAACCGGAATCCCGCCTTTCGTCTGAGGGATGCTCCAATCAGCCTCGCGCCAAGCGGACGGCCCTCTAGTGGGTGAGACTTCACCTGGCTGACCACTCACAAACTCTGGCGGACTGCGCAAAAACCAAACGGCGCAACACCGAAAACTTCATGGATGGCAAGAAAACACTCTTTCTTTATTTTGCTTTTCACCCAAAATTGTTTTGTTTTATTGTTGCTGTTGAAAAGTTTTTCTTTCTCTTCCGATTGGATGGTTTTAAGCTTAATGGTCAAATTTATTGTCGTGTTTGTTACAATTGCGCAATAGATATCGGTCAGGAAGATGCTGCGAGGCTTTGAATATTCTGGATTTTTTTTTATTGTGCCATCTTGGATCGAGTAATAATATGGAAGGGCTAAGTTGGGAAGTAGAAAAATTTCTGGGGGAATTTCCTTTCTCTCTCTCTTTCAAGACCTAATCATTTTTCTAAAGTTAATTTTTTTAGCTTAAAGTTTATACACTGTACAGAAAAAAAAGTTTAAAAATAATGCTTTATATAATTCCTGGCCCAAAGCGTTGCAATAGTTTTTTTTCTCCATTTTTGACATTTAGGAATGCATTTTTTTCTAAATTATTTTAATTTAATTGTCAAATTGATGGTTGTGTTTATTACACTTACTTTGTAAATAATTGCAAACATAACATAAGTAATTTTACTTTTATTCAATCTAGAATTTTGTTTATTTGTGCCATCATTAATGAATTGGTGCAAAAGTAATAAAACTGAACAGGTCCCCCCACCCAAATTTCCGTTGCCTTCTCAACTAAGAGCATTTCATAGACTTTCTTGTTTATTATTATATTCATTAAATAATTTGCCGAAACAGCTTCAATTTTTAGATCTGGCAATTCCGGATATTTTTCGTTACATAAATGATTTTTATCATAATACGTTTACTAAATTATCTCAGTACAATAATAGTGGAGAAATATAAACCCTGGCTTGGAATATTCTTGAATCCTCAATATTAGGCTGCTGCTATTCAAAGAAAATAGAAATTGAATGAAAATGGTTGAACTTATACAATACCCACTTCACCATCTTTTGAATAACACTACCCCTCTCTATTTCATTTTTATGTTTCTGCTATCTTTCATTCACTTCAAAAATGAAAAATCAAATCGACAAAATAAGACCACAAACTGCATCCATTGCAGGAAATTATTCTTCTCTGTATCCTTTTTCGTTTGCTTCTTCCCTTTCAATTAAAATGGTAACAAATGGATCAAAATTCCTCCATCCTTTCTAATTGGTTAGTTTTATTTTAATTAAACTAATTAAATTGTTCTACTCAAATAACTATTAACACTCAACAATAGGTAGAAGATCATACTTTTATATAATTTGGATTTTTCCTTACAGTGACAATTTTCATCCAAGATAAAGTAGAAGAATGAGACAGGACAGCGTAAACGTAGATGATCAGAATATATAATAAATCATTTTTTACAGTGACAGCCTTTACCCAAGTTAATCGGAAGGGAAAGGGATTGAACAGGGAGAATACAAAAGATCATAATTTCATATTCTTCCTTTGTCGAAATTTTTCCTTACGGTAGCTATCTTTTTTCGGGCTATCTGGAAGAGAAAGGGGCTACACAGGAAAAGAAACATTAAAGGACCTTTGGTTACTTTCTCCTTTTACTAACGTCTAAGACTTTATGCCGGTGAAAACGTTTATCATGTAATCTTTAAATTCTTTCAATACATTTTTAGTAATTTGTGTATTTCCAGAATAGAAACGCAATACTGAAAAGTGAGAATTTTGAGAAAACTTTACTATTAATGATATTTTCAATTGTCTAAAAAATGAATTCATTTTCAAGTTTCATGAGTTGTTTTCTTTCATAACTGAACGATTTTATTTAATAATAAAACTTAAATTGAGGTATCTAGTGATTAATAAAACTAAAAAAGTGCCATAAAAGTTTGAATCTAATAATAGCAATCTTGTAATTATAGCTGTTGTAAAATTGGTAATAGTTTCAAACATTTAACCCTTCAATATATTGGCCATCAATGTACATAATTTGCTTTCAAGGATGTGGAAGTCGTAGAATATCTGAAACAACAGCATTTTTGTTGATGGCTTAAATGGAATGGACTATCATTTTAAGAATTTCAAAAACAGACATGCTTTCTTTCTTGTTTAAATTCAAATCCTAATCATAAGGTTTAAATATTTCTAGAACAATATCAGAGCTTCTTAGAGAGAAAAATGCCATTTATATGTTGATATCTAAATGCTTATGATAAATTTAACGATATAGATCATTCCATCCAAACCATCAATAGAAATGGTATTGCTTAAAATTATCTACTATCTCCACATCATTGTAAATGAATTGTACGTGAAGGCTGCATTGGATAATTAAAAGTGCTTTAAATTACCATTTACATTGTATTAGTTATAAGGAAATTATTTTCACTACTAAATTTTAACAATTTTGGATAATTTTAATTATTTTTTTATGTAAGGAAATCTTCAACTAATGAAATAAAAGGGAACGAGGTGTCATACAGAAAAAAAATTAGGAATTTCATTTTTTAAAATTTAATTCTTTCTGTTGAGATTCTGTGAACATATTTTAATTATGATGATAATTGATAGTAGAATTTTCATGATACAATTTTAATTAAAAAAACATTCGAAAAATAATGGAAATGTTTTCACAGATATCATTATGCTCTTTATTAGCTGCACTTTTCTTGCTTAAAAATGCAAACACGTAATAGAGAATGAACATTCAAAAGTGAGGTTGCTCTTCGGATTTTATTTAGTGGTACATATTTATCGTTAAATGCATTCAAAATAAATGCTCTTAAAAATAAGAATGCGTAGAGTTATAAATACAAAACCTTATAAGAATTATTTTGCATTATTTGATAGTATAGCCTGAAAAAAGCAAGTAAAAGTAAGTATTATAAAAGAAGTGATCTTTTATTTATAGTGATTAGCACATGCTACAGGTCTTTAAGAGATGAAATCTTGAAATATTTTGTTTTCTCTCTATCTAACTAAATGAAATCTTTCGTCTCGTGCATCTGATGTCTTGCTGATTCAATTAAAATCTTGCGGAAAAACTGAAGGTTTGGTAGATTATGTATAATATTTATGTAGAATTATAGCTTCTAAGAATGAATTAATTGTAGCTTATAAATTTAAGAAACAATAATTTGATACACGTATGAATTGCACATGCGTGATTGTTATGGGTTTAGTTATGTTAACAGACGCATGTTTTGCATTTTTGAATCATGAAAACTAGAAATATGAAAAAGATGCGTATGCTCTGAATAGTTAAACAAGCGAGCATATGTATATTATTTTCAAGAATAAAGTAGCTAGTGACTTCCTAAATAAAAAAAAATTCTTTTAATATTTATAATTAAGTCCATAAATGAAATTAAATGGATACAATAATTCATTTACCAAATCATTAATGTTTTTATTCTTAATTCTAATTAATTAAAATATAATTTAAGACTGAGATTTCAGATTCATTATAATTCTTCATATTTTAACTACACAACATTTTTTTCTTCGCTTACTACAGTTTTAAGCTGTTGGAAGCAGCGGAAGCAGCAACGCTTGCAAGTATTCTCGGAAACGGGAAACCACTAACCGCCGACCGTCTGTGGACAAAAGTAGGAAAAATCACCAAAGACAATAATACCATAGAGGTCTCGAAATTAGGATTTCCACCACAATTAGGTGTGTCTTTCTCTACACCATTCGAAATATTTTTCTACCCTAAAGAAAATTATTTTCTAAGAAAAAGTTACAATCCTTGAAATATACATTTTCAGTAAATAATAAACTCCTGTTAGCAAGCCGGAAGTCAGATTCCTTCCTGTCTAAGTTAAGTGTAGATATACTACTTCCTTAATTAAGGGATTTGCCGTAGAATGCAGTTCCAAACCCTGTGACCTTCTGGTCTTATAACTGAAAATCTTCCATCAGGCCACCAGAATAATCAAAAGACAGCAAAATTAGAATGTGCATAAGAATATTCTTATCTAAGAGTAGAAATGTCACCTAATAGTCCAGAAAGATTAACAGCTTTCAACGAACGTTTAATACAAGGGTTATTTATCATGAGACAATTATTCACATAGTTTGATTTAACTTTTGATATTCAGTATTTACCATCTGAACACTACAATCCATAATACTAAAAATTATTGGGAAATGAATATTGCATTCCTCGTTCATTTCCTCCGCTTTGTGGGATAATCCATCTTTCAATTCGATCGAGATTTTCATACTCCATACAATATATCGCTCTCAGTCTGAAATACAAGTAGAATTCCAGAATTCGTGAGATAATATAGATGTATGGTTATGTATAAAAAATGTATAATCAATTTTAGGCTAAAATGGTCATTAGTGTGTCCCCGAGTTTGTCGCCAATATGGCAACCCAACACAAAGCTCTTGTAGTAACCCTACTGAAGTTTTGTTTACTTCTTCCTACAATGATTGAGTTGAACATGAGCTTCAACTCTTTTATGAAAACTGTTAAATTAAAAATAATAAAATAACATCAATTAAATATTTTATTTTTGATCTGTATTATAATTAAGATTTTTTGTATAGTTAATAAGAAGTTTCAATTGTATTTTTAATGCGAATATACAATATTTAGTCCTTTACTTATTTTAATTGTCAGTATGCGATTTCAGAAAATCGTCTGATTTATTTCTTTTCGAAGTCGTCTGCTTTCTTTCTTTAAAAACCGTCTGCAATAGAATTATTCGCATTTCTCGTTCTTTAAAATTTCCTATTAAATCCATTCTTTTTGCATCTTTCTCATTTATTATTTACTGTTCATGTTATCCGCACATTCTTTATGTTCAATGTGCTAGCGAAGCAACTAGTTTCCCTCGCCCGGGCCTAGCGAAGCCGTAGGATGTCTTTTTAAGTTAAAAAATTCTGCCCAGTGCCTTCAAAAGATGCCGGAGGCACCGGGTCTGAAAAAAATAAATAAAAAGACAACGCTTATCGGTAAAAAAAATCATAACTATATTGCGAAAAGTCGTAACCATAACTATTCCATAGAAGTGTTTGTTTACTTTGTCCGCCATCTTTATTGGCGACCTAGCATCCTTGGCGCTGCAAGGGCCACACTATACGTAACCTTTATCCAATTTTATATAAAAACATATAAAATATCAATTTAGTTATGCTTTTAAAATTAATTCTTTTTCTAATAATTTAAATTCAAAGTTATAATTTCTTTAACATCTGAATCAAGAAATATAGATTTCATTTTTTTTCAATTGCTTATTTACTGCCTCAAAACAACATAAATCATTTTTATGGCATTTAGAATATTTTTGCATTGAAAGTATGCTCTTATTTCTATCAGTTTAGAAATTAGCTATTTGGCTGTGATTAGAGTAGGCACCCTATATAATCAATCATGATACCTTGATCTAAAACTTCAAACACAAGAAAACCTAAGATAAATTATATCGGAAAGTTTTCTTTTCAGTAAAGCTTTCGTAAAAGATAGTTCAAGATGAGCATTTTATTTTAGAAGAATGCCTTTTTCATAGATCCAATATCACAACTGGATGAAAGCCTTTATGTTTTTTGTTTTCAACTATGGATGTTAATATTAAAATAATAACAGATATTTCACTGTTAAAATAATGGGTTAACTTTTTAAAAATCGTATCAGATCCATCTTGCTATACTAGATAGCAATTTGAATTTATTCTTGTCCTTTGAAAGTTAAGCAAGTTTCACTCAACAAACTAAATTATAAATAATTAGAATAAGATCCGAAGAAAGACGAAATATTTTTAACTGGTTGTCTTCATTTAATGGCAGGCAGTAAACAATAAGTTGATTTTGGTAGAATTATTTTTTCTTTGTTTGAGCTCAAAAAACATTCAGAAAACAAGCCATCTTTTTGAAAAATGTTATTAATAAAAATTTTACTATTTTTTTCAACAAAAGAAATAGATGTAGAAAAACATATTCAAAAAGTTATAAATCAAATACGTGACAAAATTGGTAGTATTGTTTTTGTTGTAATGTCAAAAAACTACAAATCAAAAAGTTAGTTTAAGAGGCCAATTTAACAGATTTTAAATTGATATTAATAAAAAATAGCAGAATTTTTTCTATTTAATTGTTAAAATAAACGCATAAACAAAAACAGTAAATTTAAATGATTAACTAAGCAGATTTTATAGTGATACTACATATATTAATATTTAATTACATTAATATATGTATCAATATTATTATCATAATTGCCATTCTATAATTCTTAAAGAGTCGTATCTAATCTTGTTGCACTATAAATAAAATTGAATTTCACAAATAAATTGTCAGTTTGAGGGATCAATATTAAAAGAATTAATAATTTTAAAAATAAAAAATATATAAGCTGTTACCATCCTTATTCAGGTTAAGAAAGTACGTCATAAAACAGAGTCAAAAATGTCATTCTTTTTTGCGATTCAGACAATTCAGACTTAATCTAGAAAATATTGATTGATGCATCTAATTTCAAAATGTTTCATATTTAAATCTATGGTAATTAAATGGTAATGATAAATGAATAAAATAATAAGTTAAAAGGCAGATATTAATTGTGCAGGCATAAGTGTTTCAGGTGCCATTTACTTTCTTATATGAAATGAAGGGAAAAACTAATAAGAATATTTATTTTCTTGCACGTTTTCTTAATAGGGTGCTTTTAGAATTTATTTGCATAGTATGATAAAGAGAATGGAATATATATTTTAAGCTTTTTTTAACAAGTTAATTGCCAAACCTGTTTCAGCATCCTTTCATTCTAGCCCTTAAAATCATATTTCTTTGATACGTTTAAAACTAGAAATTCATGTAAATATGCATAATATTGCATGCATTTAGGTGCATTATTTTGTGATTTTCAGATTAAAATTTATAAAAAGAATATCATTTTTATATGCATTACTTCAGTCAACAATAATCAAAGCGGCTTGAACGAAAATTATGCTGTCAGTCACACTAACTGATGTGGCTGAATAAGAAGTACAAAGTCAATCATTAGTCACAGTCGAGATACGAAAACCTATGTCATGGCGCTTAACGTATTAATCGATTGTATTTTACATTTAACTCATTTCTACAGTTTAGGTGTCAAGAATACATATAGAAAGTCATTACTCAAGCTCACTGCATTTTCGAGCTCTTATGTACAATTAGGCAAATCAAAAAATACCAAATTCATTGACGAAACTGGAACAAAATTTCATTTAATTTTTATTCTGTACACCAAATTTTATTCATTCTTGTAACGGCCGTTTTGACTTTTTATTTCCATAAATACAAGAACAAAAAGGCAAGCAAACTTCTCTCTGAAGGATTTCACCCAAAATTTGATAAAAATTTAGAATTTAACGTTATTTTCAGATGGACATAAAATAAAAACAAAAACATTTCTTAAATTATAACTAACTTTTTTCCTCTTATAAAACTTTAAAAATGTCCAAAATATAATGGCATCTAATTAGGAAGTTAAATAAATTTCTAAGTCAAAGAGCTCTAAGTCACGATATCAGTTTTGAGAATGGTGATGGGAATCGCGAGTGAAATTACGACATTTGTCGTGAAATATTTTGTTACATAAGTATTTCTAGATTTTGTCCATTCGTACTCATTGTAAATGGACGGGATTACTTAACATGAACTGTGGTTATATAGCAAATATCTCAACGGACAATTCGTTGGCCCACTCTAAGTCAACATGACGATAAATGTCAGAAATAGGGATTTCTATCTTGTAAGAAGATTAGATAAATTTCTTAGTCAAAGTTTGAAAGTGACTAAGTTGATTAATATAAGTTAAGCGCTAGGCTTAAAAAATTGATAACAAATCCTATGGAAAATTCGGTGTCTGCTATCGAGTAATTTATTATCCGAGTGTTTATTAGGTGGCACACTTTTGTAATTTTGCATTCAATTTGAATCTTCGTGTGAACTATCTTGGAGCGAAACGTTATAATTTGTCAATGCTTTGAAAATAATAGCTGCATTTCGGAAAGTATCCAGATGTCCAGTGAACTCCAATGCGAGATTATTTCGTTCGATACACTTAACATGTATCAGTATTCCATCTTCGTCAATAGACAGGTGTTTAAAATTATAAAGTTCGTCTCAAAATTGCCCTCATACGTCTTCAAAACAAGGCATTAATACAAAGAAAATTAACTCTTAAATGCATAACTATTTGTTTTGAATTTTAAAAAAATCCTTTATTGCAGGAAAATAATAAGTTACGTCAATCATCAATCACAAGTTACGTAAAAAATCTAGGAAATAATATGGTATTTCCCAAAAATCTAGCTAATATCAATTATAAATTCCAAATTCAGCATGAAATATTGATAACTAGACAACGGGTAAGAAATAATTTTTTAACAATTACATAAATCACTCCTTTATAGGGAACTTGACAATAGAAACTATCTCTTCAAGAAACACATCGAACTTCCTTGCACACCACTTTCAAAGGAGCAATGAAATGCTATAACTTATCCGCCAAAGGTAACTTTTTCTTTCACACTTTATTTATTCTCTATGGTTATCAACTTGCTATCAGAAATGGACACACTCAGATTTTTGAGTAAAATTACGCGGAACTGTATGTATAGTATTGACAACAATACGTATTTAAGGGTTAAATTATTTTCTTTCAAAATCTGGTTATTTGGTGGTAGAATATTTGGCAATCATCATTAATTACGGTTAATTTCAAATTTAATTTTACAAATCGAATTAAATTTACATGAAGTATTTATCAGTCTTAAGTGCCATCATACTTGTTAATTGAAATTACGGAAAAAAATCTTTTTAGCATTCAATCTTCAGTGTTGTTTACGTTCTAAACTTCTCGTTTGATCTTCATCTAAAAGGTTTAAGTTGAAGTTAAATTTTGTGGGCTTATGCTGATTGAAAAGCAAGGCTTTGCCAGTGATCTTTTTTATAAAATAGGAGCCTAATCCCATTTTTGATATTAAATACATGAATTCCTAAACAAGAGGTGCTAAATTATCACGTAATTATTTACAGTTTGAAAAATTTCTGATTCGACGATTATACGCCTAAAAGTTTCGCTTGAAAGGTGAAAAAACCGTTTACATTAGGTCATCTGTCCACAGTTTTCGTTCTTCTCAGTTATACTTTTACTGTCCCAAAATTAACACTTCAGAAAATAAGGCCGACAATTCTTTTTTACAATGGCAAATCGTTGTTTTGGTGGGAAAATAACATATCACTGTCTCGTCTTTTTTTTTCTGCGCATGAATAAAAGTCAAAGTAAAGGCTGAACAAATTTTTTGTCTAAAAGAAGGGAATCCTAATCCTCCACAAATTAAGGAGATATTTCTCTACTGCTTTGACTTCCAATCCTTGTCGAGTGTTATTCAATTCTGAGGAACAAAGTGAAATATTTCTTCCAGCGCTTTGTTCTCCAAATTTATATATGGTATGCTAATTAAGCTTTAAAAAAATCTGAATCCAAAAACAATGATTTATGAACAGACTTGGAGTTATTTATCAAAATTGTGGCAAGCATAAATGAACTGATCGAAGAACTATTGCATTCAATGACTATTCATATGTAAACGCTACTTAATACCGAGTTTACACTCAGCCAGTTATAAGCCAGCAATTAGACAACATGCGCAGAAAGACTGAAAAATGCTGTTCGATTAAGGGCAAGTAATTGCCCCTACCGGACAACTATAAGCGGCTGTATAGTATTTTTTCTTATTGCGCATGCGTTTGTAGAATTTGGCTTTTATCTTGGCGTGAAAAAATTGATCACTTATCATAAATTAATTCCACTATTTTTTGCTGCTAGCTCTTTCTGAGGAGAACTTGTGTGTGTGCATGTTTTCATTTTATTTGCCATTTATTTTCTAAAGTTTTTTCAGTAAGTTGACTTTTTTTTTTATTTCACCAAGTTTTTTTGGGTAAATATCCATACTTTTAATACGATACGCAGTGAAAAAGAAAATTCAAGGAGCCAAAACGGCAATTTACAGCCAAGTACGGAATGCCTGAACTTTCTTAAGAAGTAGTGGTAAACATAAATCAATCCCTTTCTACGCATGGGCAGCTTACTTACCGTTTTATAATTGGCCGAGTGTAAACCCGTCATTAGTCTCTATAAAAGTTTAAAGGAAAAAAAGTATCTAGATAATACGGTGTCGAAATACTTCGTGTTGCACGAGTTGATTTAAGTGTACATCTGTGCTATCTGTAGAGGGAATTGCATTTTGACCCAAATCTTTACAAAACCAACAGGTTTTTAACAAAGAAAGTTTCACCAAAGTATTCCAGATTTTTTTTAAGAATGAACTTCATACCTGGACCTGCTAATGGATATAACCGTGAAAGAAACCCATTTGGACTAAAAGCTGAATTAGAACAGATTCTGAATTTTCTGAACTACAGAGAAAATCCGAACTTGACTGATTTTTTTGGCACGACATTGCTTCATTTTGCTGTTACTGATAATTACGATAATTTCAAAATTGTTGAACAATTAATTAAAGCAGGAGCTGATGTCAACGCTCGAAATAATTGCAAGCAAACACCTTTACATTTAGCTGTGGTCCGTCATAACTGTAGAGTAATAGACACCCTGATTGCTTACAAGGCTGATATTAATGCTAAAGAAGTAAAGGGTAACACAGCTCTTCACTTTGCTATTGACTTGCTTTGGAGCAAAAGAAAACATAAACAACAAGAACCTCGTACATGGATAGTTAGAAAACTATTACATTGCGGAGCTGACCCAAATATACCTAATACTAGCAGGGAGACTCCATTAATGCTTGCGGTAAGATACGGAGATTTGGATATAATCAAAGATCTGCTGGCGTTCGGAGCAAATGTACATTTACGCAATCAATATTCAGAAACGTGTCTGCACCTGCTTTCCTGGTGTCCTCAACCAGATATCGCCATTCTGCAAGAACTTGTGAAGCATGGAGCCTGTGTGAGCTGTTGCGATGACATAGGCCGAACGCCTTTGGATGTTATGTTGGAGTCTGATAAAATTGGCTATGTTGGACACATGGCAGAGTCGTTTATAAAGATTGCGACTTTAGTACACTGGGAACAAAAAGTAATCTTCCAGACAAGCCAAAATCGAGAGAAAACTTGGGATTTAGAGAAATTTATGAACGGATGTTTTCAAGAAGTTTGCCGAATGAGATCCTACGTTTATTCTGATGGATCGAATCTCTGCCATTTCGCGATAAACGGTAGTAAAGATGCCAAAAGGCACGAATATCAAAAAAGCATCTATGATGAAGTGTTTGATACTTTAACAAAAGATGACTTTCCCATTTATAATGATTTCATTGAAGCTCATTTTGACAGAACGTTTCTGAAAGAAAAATTGTTTCAAATGAATATATATGCAAGGAACCTGAAAGGTAAAGTATGCTTACATTCTTTCGCAATTTCTGACATCGTATGTTATTTGTCAGACCCAGATTTACTGAATCTTATTAGAGCCTATTCGAAATCCTTTGTGCCATTCGTTAAAAATGACAAAACCGTTTGGTTTATAAAATACTGAAGCTGCACGTTGTCCTCTTAGGTTCAATGAATATGTTGTGGATATTATTGCGAATGAAACTGTTCTCATGGATGTATTCAACACTATTATTTTGCAATGCAAATGTTTTAAATTCAATCCATATTTAATTGTATATTTAAATGCATGTTTCTGTTGTTTATGCATGCATCTGTTTTTAGACATCTCATTATTTTTATGATAAACATATCTTAAACTTGTATTTTATATATTTAAATAAACTTTTAATTTTAATGAGCGAGTATTTTTTATTAGAACGAGTTTACGAAAATATAACTACACTTCAGCGAAATACTTCTGTGTTGTTAATTTTGGTGCAGCTTCGAACTGGCTGGCAAATGAAATTGAATTCAGTTTAAAGATGAAACTTGGAAGTATTACATCCTATTTCTTAAATCTATTGCTTTATTTCAACGTTTCTAAAGTATTAACGCTGGTAAATGAAGCTTGTAATGTTACCAATAACAAATGAAACTTTATTTATGTAATGAGATTTTTATTCTTTGAAAGATATGGAATGTCTTTTGATAACAAATGTTAGGTACTCTCTGAAAGTATTATTCCTTAGATAGACATGTTGAGCTGTTTACAAACTTTTTACACTCGGAAGATTCATTGAATATGACGTCCTTATTTGTAAATTATTCATCCTCATTTAACTATATATGTAACATGATAATCCAATAATCGGATTTCTTAAGTTTTTATCAGTACGCATGAAGTTCCATTTACTGATACGTCTTTTTAAGTGATTCAAAATAAATTCCGTGGTTATTCAGTTGAGTTACTAAAATGATTTTTAATCTAAATTAAGGTATAAGCTTAAGAGCTCATTTATTTAAATTTTGCCTTTATATTTCTACAAATTCATCCCTCTTGTCCTCTTCTATAGGTAAGTAACAAGGGTCCTTTCCCCGAGTCTTGGTTATTTCTGGTAGTTAGGTCAACCTTCGTTTCACTCCCTTTATGATTAAAAGCTATACAAACCATATAATTGTCACAAACTTAGCTTGAAATGCATAGCTTTCTTTTGGGTACTAAAGCTTTTTTTTCTCATCTTCTGGTTTCAAAAGTTATCTACAAATCCGAATCGTTTTGATTTACTTTGAATTCGACTCTGTTCTGGTGCTAACATTTGTCATGCTTAAAGACCCATTCAGAAGTAAGTCTTTGGAACATCCATAAATCGAGAAGAAATAGTGGAACTACTTGGCTTTCAAAGTATATCAACCACCGAAAAATACATGTATTGTGAAGAAGCGATTCAAACTTATAGATCTTTTAATATAAAAAATAAAGCCAAACATATGCAATAGATTGTTCGATAGAACAGCGAATATGAGTATTTCCTCAAATTATTTCCCATTGCACGTCAACAAAAATTTGATATTCGAAAAGACAATTCGTTTGGTCATATAATCTCCTTTAAAAATAATTGTATCGAAACAATCTTTGAGGAGTTCCTGAATGAAATAGATATTACTGCCGCATTTTATTCAAAACGCCTTTTCATCAGCATGTTTTTATCTGTTTCAAATGGGGAATGTATCGACAGTAAAATCGCTCTTTAAACAAAAAAAATTGTAGATAGGGAATTAAATGAGTGAGGGAAAGTGATATCTGTGTTTCAAGCCAAATCATACTTGCTTATTAACATTTTCCTTGTTCCACATCAATTTGGACTTTCGGACATGAATACCTCGAATTTAAAGCAGGATTTCATTAAAAGATGCACCACTCACATGAACTTGGTACACATAATGCTTCATTGAACCAAGTTTCCACATTGATGGAATTTTAAATTTGGAGTGGGTGTGTGTGTGAGGGGGGGGGTCATCAGATCATTGTTCTAAATTGCGAAACGTTCCAAAATAACTGTAGAATAGTTTCTAAACCGGACGTTAATTAAGAAAAACTTCCTTTTGTTGCAGCACTATTGACAACATAGAATTTATTCAAATCCATTATCCAAGATTAAATTTCTGTCGACCGGAAATTTTAAATTAAAATCAATAATTATGTAAATGCTTTTAACAAAAAGGCAAAACGTAGCTTTTTAACGCACATGCATCTAAATATGTAAGAAAAATAACTTGATCTTTCTCTTTTGATATTATATTCTGAATCGGCGGCAATTTCAAAATTAATAAGCTATATATTCGGTATGTTTTTGCTAGATGAAATAGAATCTGCTTGAATTTTTAATATTATAACTCAGTAAATGTGTTTTTAAAAGCTTTATTTACAATGGCTTAATTGATTGTCCTGCATTCTAACTTCAGTGAACTGTTTTTAATATTACCTAGAATCGATACTAAAAGTGGAAAATCTGCCTCGCAGTTCATCCTTTCAGATCCTTGAATTGTAACGTTTTCTTGAATTTTCAAGAACTTTCCATTTAGCTGCTTGTCGGTAAATCAGAAAAGTAGGTTAGGTAGACTGCTGGTAGACCTACCATGAAATCAAGTCTAAACACGGCATCTCACCAGTTTCGAAGCCAAAATTCAACCACAAAGCCACCATACAATAGATGAACTATGAGCAATAAAATTTTAATGGAATGCAATGTTTTTAGTTACAAGTCGAGTTATCGACTCGAAGCTTCAAAGGATGACTGATATAATGTTTAATGGAAGGCGAGTGAGGTGGAAATAATTACTCGTTTGGTTTAATATTTTTTCAGAAGTTAAAAGAAATGCCACAGAAAGAAGTAGCTTCCCAAAAGGAATCCATTGGGTAAGTTTTATTTGGTGCACAAATGATTTTTCGTTAGATGATTTTTTAAGCTTTCGAAATTTTAACGTAAACTATGCTCCGATTCAGCTCAGGTGCATTACGTCTCTGATCGGTCGTTAAACTTGTAATTTGTAATAACTGCTTAATTTATGGATGGCTTGCTTAAATTATGGATTTGTATTGCAACCTTTTCTAATGTTAAAGCAATTGTATATGATATGGACTTTTCAATCTTCATATATTGCGCTCAAGTGAGGAACCGTAAAACATTATGGCAAAATTTTCATCTTATGCAAAATAACTTAATTTCCAAATTTTTAAAAGGTGTGCTGCAATTGAAATAAATTGTATGTATTTTTTGAAACAGCATAGCTAAATTTAACCATTTTTATTTTGAATCAATTTAATCTATGGAGGCATATAGTAAAATCAGATTAATTTGATTTTTGGAATTCAACTGGCTCAAATATTACAGCTTTTATTCTTCAACCTTTTATCGCCTGCTTGTTTCATTTTATAAATTTAAAAAAGTTCGTTTGTCTTTTGATTCGAGCAAATAATTCATTATATATTCTGTCATCTTTCCTTGAACCTTTACTGAATCAAACAAAAGAACAAACTTTCGATTTTGTAAATTTTTAATAGGATATTTTATGTATTTTATACATGCATCAACTGTACGTTCGAATGCGAAAATCGAAATGTCTGAAAATTTCGAATGTCAGAAAATTTTAAATTCTAGTTCTAATATTCTCTAATACGGAATTGTTATACAATTCAATATAAAGAGATGCAATGATTTCATTAAGGTTTCTCCTTACTCAAAATATAACTTTAATAGCCTTATTATTAAATTGTTGCGATACATCTAACAGAAGTTGAAATATTCCCTATTTTCCCAAAAGTTAAACAATACAAATGGAATTGAATAATTTAGTATTAAGCATTATTCAGCCCAAATTAATTGCTTAATATAATATTTAAAAAGGAAAATACTTAACATTAACAAAGAGGATTTAGTTATTTTTCTACAAAATACTACTTTTTTCTGGCAAAAATACTATTAAAAAAATATTGATTTGTTTCAGAATTGCATTCAATAAAACTGACATATGTGGGTGATAAGTATTTATTATTTATTTACTTCGAAATTGATAATTTCTTTACTTACAAATTAAATTCTTTGTTGTAATTTTATCATTAGTCGAGAATAATTCAAATATAAAGAGTGTGTTGATAATTTTAAAATCAAATGTATAAAAACAGATCAAATTGACCAATCAGACTTTAGAATAGAGTATTTGCTTATAGTGTTACACATTTTAGAATTTGACTCCATTTTTTTTTAATTTTTCATTATTAATTTTCTTTAACTTTTGAATAATTTGATAAAGGTGTGTAGTCAATCATTTTTTTCTACGATGGATAATTTTGAATGGTTGAAACATTTACCTTGTTAAGTGTATTGGATCAGAAAGTTTTTGATATACAAGGACATTCTACATATGACTGTCTGTGAAAATACAGAACAGCAAATAGTGAACTCCTTGACACTTTTGGTTGAAAATTTGATAAAATCTTAGTTTCAGATGTTTAAAACTGTGAAGCAAATTTCATTTTTTAGGATTTTTTTTAATAATCGCATTTATACGAAAATATAGAACGATATATGATCTACGCCTTAACGAATTTGTTCAAAATTTGATATGAATCTGCATTTTAGATGATAGAACTGTGCACTAATATTGATTTATTCAGCTCTTCATATTTTGTAGTTATTGTGGTCGCTTATATTAGGTTCCGGAGAGATACTTTCAGGAAATTTATTTCTTTACACCGAATTTGTAGGTTTCTCAAATTTTGAAAATCTGTACTCCAAATTTTTACTAAGCTCAAAAGGTTTTTCAGTTATCGTGTTCATAGACAGACAGACATAATTCCAAAAATATGTTTTTCGGACTCGGGTTGATATGAAATGTAGATTCATCAAACACTCGATGTTGAATTTTTTCATGGTTACAGTAACCTTTCTTTGTATACGAGAAAAGAAATTAAAAAAAAAACCACCATATAAAATGTGCGGTGATGATTTAATGAAATGAGAATTTCCGTTCCTGTTGCATTAGCAACAGCTTTTCAAATTCTACGTTGAATGAAAACCAGCACTTTTGAATTCCTCGAAGTAAGTGCTCGAAGCTGAAGCGGACAAAAGCTATATACGCTTCACTAATCCTTATTCTAGTTGTTGAGTTATATTAAATTTACGCTCTGCTAAATAGTACTATATATTTTATATTACAAATCTCTTTCTTAATTCACTGATTCAGATTCCTTTTAACCCTTTGCAGTCCGAAAAATAATTCGATGCAAAATTATTCACCTAATACAAAGATTTGTTTATTGCTATGAAAAATAAATATATATATAATTCTTTTAAGTCGAATTTCTTTGATAAACTAATTTACATCTCTTAACCATTATGTAGCTTTTTTTTAACAATTAAATTTAAAAAATAAATAAACAAAATGTCAACATGATGCACAGTCTTGAATGTCAAGTCACACTCGACATCGGACCGCAAAGGGTTAACGCCACCTCTTTTGAGTCTGGAACCCTATATTTTATTGTAAATATGACTTGTTTCTGTATTCCAAACCTACTATGATTAAAGATATTCCATGATTTTAGAATTATCCTGTATGCTCCTATTCAGAGAATATTCGTTTTAGTATGTAGAGCTATTCTGGATGGTTATTGAATATCTTTTGAATCTTTCTTCATGGCAATCATCTTCAATCTTTTCTCTAAAATATAAACTGATTAAATTCCTTTTAAGCGATTAAATTCCATCAATAGTTTAAAATTAAGAATTTTTTATTATATTAATTTTATAATTCAGATGAACAATATCCATCTATAAAGTTTAAACTTTTCATGCCGGAAGGTTATCAAAGGATTTTACAGCCTTTGATAACCTTCTTCTGGAGAGTTGGAATAAAATGAAAACTCTTATTTCTTTATAATCTAGATGAAATTTTTTTTATTAAAATTACTTGAAATATGCAAAAAAACCAAAAGAAAAATCCATCTGGATGAAACAATTATCAAACAACTGATCTTTAAAACGAAATTTATTATTTGTTTCCAATAATGAAGGAAAAAATATTCTTTATTTTAAATCAAACGAATATTTATTTCATGTATTCCTTATTTTTTCTTACTTTTGAACTGTTTTTCGCTTTTAAAAGAGTTATAAATGACTCTTGCTGTGAAATTCATTCTCTTATCAAAAAATGTTTATTTGAAGATTTATTGCTGATAAGGTCTTACAAACACTCTTTCTACATTTTCTCCGTAAAAGAAATCTGCAGTTTTAAAGAAAATCATTTTACGATACAAACTAAAATCGGTAACAAATAAAATAATTCGTTTCTATTAATATCATATTCAAGTTGCCATCTGACTTCAATTTGATATTTCACTCACTTTAACAGATTTCAAAATTTTATAGCATCATAATTCAATTAGTGAACTCGCATTGTGTGGCTATCAATTGCCATAAAAGATTAATCTTTATATTTTCAATTCGAAAAGAGAAACATCAAATTTCTGATAAAGTATCTAAGTAGAAAGATAAAGAAGTTGCATAAAAAGCGCATTGACTCAAGATCATTACATTACTGTCTTTTCTATCGCCTGTTGTCGCTGTTTCATTGCATTCAAGATGCCAAAACCTATCTTAGGATATTGGGATTTCCGAGGATATGGAGAACCTATTAGGTACCTTCTTCATTACTGTAACGTTGATTATGAAGAACAGAAATATACTGTTCAAAACAGAGAAGTTTGGGATAATATTAAGCGCTCTCTAAAATTAGATTTTCCCAATTTACCTTATTACATAGACGATAAGGTAAGATTGTCTCAAAGCAATACCATATTGAGATACCTTTCTGAAAAGTACGGTTTCGATGGCAAGACTGAAGAAGAAAGACTACGTATTTCTTTGATTGAGCAACAAATTTATGACTTACGTGACAGCCTGAGGCATCTAACTTACAATGGCCCTGAACACTATGCAAAGCATATAGGAGAATACAAGCGCAAACTTCCAGAACAAATGCAAGAGGTTTCAGATTTTCTTGGAGACAGAAAGTTCATGGTTGGTGATCGACTGACTTATGTTGATTTCATGGCTTATGACTGCATTGACTTTTTCCGATATCTTATTCCTGATCTCCTGAAAGATTTTCCAAATTTGAAAAGCTTTCAGGAAAGAATTCGGAGCTTACCTCAGCTGCAGAATTACTTCAACTCCCCAGACTACAAGCGCTGGCCCTTTTATTCACCTAATGCTCAGTTTGGTGGAAAAGGTCCAGAACCGAAGCAAGAGTAACTTTTTTTTATTAGAATATGTTTATAAAATTTAGAGGACTTTATAAATTTTTTTCCTGCATACTTGAAACTTTGAATTCGAATCATTTTCATTGATTCTAAAATTATATAAAACTTCAAAATATATGATATAAATTAACTATGATATTTTTTTACTTTATTGCAATGTTATATCAGCAGCAACTTAGGATAGAAATTTTGTCCATCACAGAAATTAGCATATAGCATTCTGCTATAATTTTGTAAATTGAAAATAAATGCTTATTTTGTTTCATAAATTGTTTTCGCAATTTTTTATGTGGTAAGTAAATATTTTCGTTTTTTTTAACTTCCATTTTTCTAGAATTATTATTTGGACAATTTGTGCAGAAAATTGCAACTTATCTTAATTAACTAATTGAGCTTGGTTATTTGAATTATATATATATTTTTGTTGCAATGTTTGCTGAATTACTATTGTAGATTATTTTTTACTTATTAATTCTTAAAAAAAATTAAACTATAACCATCAAAATTTTAATAATTGCAAAACTTAAAACTGAAAACCTTAGTTTGTGAGATTAAAAATATTTTCGCTTTGATTGTTTACAATAAAGTAATTTCGATTATAAAAAAGGTTATAAAATTACCTAGTCTTATTTCTAGGCGTAGAAATGAAATTTCGCTGTTATTTATTAAACTACGGTTTTATTATTATATCCATTGGCAAATCAATTTCTATGAACAATACAAGTTTTAAATAAAAAACAAAGAACGAAATTTTTAAGAAAATGTTAAAATAAGATTCTAGCAGTATTTTTTTAAAAAAATTTCTTTTAGATATCAGCATTGATGGTTTTTGAAAATAAGTGTTCATCGAACAAGGGCATATATTTATAATTAAAAATTCCTTATTTATTTGCTTTAAAAGTTAAAACTAATAACATTTCATGTTACGTTTATGAGCCAAGACTGATTTATTTAATATGAAAATAAGTCCAATTTTTACGTGACGTTTTGTTGATTGTAATAATAATGTTTCACTTCAGAACTTATTTTTGAAATAAATTTTAATAATAAATTAGTAGATTAAACACAACTTTTGTTGAGATCAGAATAGACGAGATAGAAACAGAATAAATAGAAAAGACATCAACTTTAGCAGACTGGGTAAATAGAGTAATCTAAAAATAAATCGTTTGATTTTAATAACTAAAATTATGATATTGATTGATTGATTGATTGTATTTTATATTAATGTTTTGATTGATTTGAGTGAATATTGATTTTTTAATAAAGTTTTTATTTATTTTTTTAAATAGTTTAAATTTTACCAATATTGATTTTTTTATTGGTTGCTATAATATGTTTGATTTTAATACTAATTGCTATAATATGTTTGATTTTAAACAATAAAATTTTATTTAAAAATTAGAGAAATAAACATAATTTTTGTACCAATTAAAAATAAATTTCTATAGGGACAGTTAGTTGAACTGATAATGTAAGTAGAATAGCCAACTATATCTAAAAATAGATAATTTTATCCAAACCAGAATTTTAAATAAAAACTTATTAATGGCTAAGGAATCTTCAACATTTTAATTTCTAATCAATTTGTCTAAAATTTATCTAAAAATATGCAAAATATTTTGAAACACTTACATTAAAAAATTTTTTTGAATGTTTAGAGGAGATCAGAAAATATATTCATTGTATCCTATATATTATGCACTCTATAAAACCTTATATTTCTGAAAAAAATTAAAATTGTTTGCTTCACTTATAACAAAATAAAAATTCATCTAACTATTATCAATAGTGGTGTTGATAAACTGATCGACATTAAACTGAATTTACTTTTATTTTTGAATACTTCTCAGAATGAATTTTCAAATTATGTCTGCAAAATTGTATTTTATAACATGCCTTTAAAATAATAATTGTCTGTTAATCTGAATTATCACTAAAATTTCCTTTTTATTTTAATGTTTAATTATCATGATATAAAATTAGTTTATCATTAAAGTACAATCTAATCTCTGTAAGTCTTGGAAGCAATCATTTTGAAAGAAGATGAATTAAGAGCTTTTACATGATACTACTTCCCATAAAAAATTAAATTATAAGCTTTAATCATGATCCATCGAAGCAAAATTAGTCCAAAATTAGTCAAAAGTAATTCTAAGCATATATTATAAAGCAATGAATTTGTTTTGAAGAAATCCAATATTAAAACGAATTGATTTTATTTTGAAACAGTTACTAATATGGGTTTTCAGACTGCACGTGAAACCCTGCATTTTATAAGATATCTGCAAAACGAATCTTTTCTAGGAATCAGAATTGTTACAAAAATTCATTTTTACTCTAATCCTTAAACATAATGGTACAAAAAGTAGTTGATACGTAGGAAGAAGACTATTGGGGTAGAAACTTTTAAACCAATTTATCTGTGGGAAAATTTTTCTAAAGGGATTTTTTTATCTGTGGGCATAAAATCACATAAAGGAAAACAGATCATAAGTTATGAATTATAGGTTTCAAATTAGAAGATACCTCCATTCTATGTGGTAAACTACATTGGCATTTATAATTTAATAAATATGTTTTTAAATAAGTTAATTAAAAACTCCTACAAAAATAATCATTCCAAACAGATTTTTTTAAATATGAAATTATTTATTATACTAAACAATAAAAAGTAATTAATAATACAGAATGATCACATCTATTACAATCAGCTCATATCTTCTCATTAATAGAGTCTAAAAAACATGAAAACAAACGCAAAGAATTTTTTCAGATAAATTCCTGGTTAAATTAGTAGCTTAGTAGCTCCTTTACATTCATATCCCTGGAAATAATTTGATCTCAAATTTAAAACTTTAATTAAGTGAAGTTTAAACGTGTTACTTTAAAGTTTTAAGTATGAGATTGTACTGGTCATTAAAAAGAATTTATCCATCACAAGTAGCAGAATAAACTTAAAATTTACAAGTTCATACTATTAAGTCTAATAGTGAAAACCTGGTGATTTGGTGAGCAGAAAAAAATAATTATGACATCATCATTAACTATATGTATATAAACACAGTGTGTGTTTGTGACAAAATTTTCCAGATGAGCGCCTAATAAGAAGACAAATTGGACTTAATTTCAGTTTTCCACGAGAGGACATGGTTTGCATAGGGGAAGAAGTGGTGAAATGGGTCCGTTTACATAGAGACTCAAAAGCGAAAATGTGAGGATTGTTTCATTCAAAGCTTTTACAAAGAGGTTCTTATAGGTATTTCTTTAAAGCATGATTTAAGAAAGGGAATCTTTGGTATCTTAGGTATGCCGTAGATGATAGAAGCTTTTTTCCACTTGCAGCTTGTGAATTTCAATGGTCATCAACTTTTCAAAGTGCGTGTTAGAAATAATTAATAAAGTTGGTTTTGGATCATAAAATAAGAGAAAAATTTTAAATAACAAACTGATTGAAGAAAAAAAGTAAGAAATTAGTTAGGATATAAATTAAGATATACCATTTACAGGTTTGTCGTTAAAGCCCTTACTAAGCCTTTTAAATTCCAAACGACATCTTATATAGCTAGGGATGTAACATGTACCTATAGTAAAGTCATTATGTTGAATTTATTGAGATAAGTTACATAACATCATTCCATGTTCCTGCAGTTATACCCTTAATGTTATTTAACAGAGTTTTGAACATGAAAAGGAAAACAAATCGCCCATCCTGATGGTAATGAAGTTTTCTGGTTCTCACCGGCCTACCAGAGTCGAAATTCAATTATTTAATATAACAAAACCTAAGGGAGATTGGCTTATGAGTCTATATTGCGCTTTTGTGTTATAGAAATATGCTGAAGACACGAAATCATATAAATGCACAAGGCAAAAACTAAAACAAAATAAAAACAGGAAACGAAAAATCCGTTAAGTGAGAATAAATGTTATTTATGAAACAAAAAAAAATATGAAAAGGAAGAAAATAAAGAGAAGAAAGTGTTCTCAAAGAAAGGAAAACGAAGTTAAATCTTCAATTTTTAATGTACAGAGCATTCAATTTTTCCTAAACTTTCTTAGGAAACTACTATTTGGCTCATAATTGAGTTTGTCTGTTTAGTTATTAGATCGCTATCAAGGGAAAAGAAAGGAAAATGCTGAAGAAATTTTTAGAAAGTCTTATAGCACGAGAAAGATATATATATATATATATATATATATATATTTCAGTTTTAGAACGAATACTTTTAAAGTCATTGGAAGTTCATAATTTTAATCATAAATATCTTCACCAGTTTTACAGATAAATATATCAAACTTTTCCTGTACTTTTATAACGGTATAGCATACATTTACTCTATTGGACCTTTTGGGCGATCATTTTTTAGTTTCTTTTGTCGTTACTTTATTTCGCCACTAATGACTTGGAGTGATAGATATAAATATAAAATTATTAAAATCGGAAGCTAATTAAAAAAAATCCAAAATAATATAAATGATAAAAGATAAAACGAAAAAAAGGAAGAAATAAAGAAGTAAATGAGTAACAAAAGATAGAAACATTTAAAAGCTCATATATGCAAAAAAGTAGTAACATAAGTGTAAAACTTTGAAGGCAAAAGAACAAACAAGAAAAAAACATGAGTCGAAATACAGCTTGAAGATGTATTTCGAAGCCCATTCAGGAGTTTGAAAGCAAGCTTATATATATATATATATATATATATATATATATATATATATATATATATAAACTTGCATTTTGTATTCAGTTGACTGGTTGCATGCTTAATTTAGAAGTGATGTTATAAATAAGTTGTCTGTTATCTCTATCACTCCAAGTCATTAGTGGCGAAATAAAGTAACGACAAAAGAAACTAAAAAAATGATCGCCCAAAAGGTCCAATAGAGTAAATGTATGCTATATCGTTATAAAAGCATAGGAAAAAGTTGGATATAGTTGCCTGTAAAAGAAGATATTTGAAGATATTTGTGATTAAAATTATGAACTTCCAATGACTTTAAAAAAAGTATTTGTTCTAAAACTGAAAAATGTATTCTCCGGTATTAGCATACAATTTTTCCTAATTAATGGCAAAGAGAAAATTAAGCAGCGAAGAAAGTTAAGGAAAATCTGACAAAGTTCACTCGGTTCAGGAAAAGGGAATGTGAGGATACATTTTTCTATTATAAGATTATTATTAAAAATTTATTGCAAATTACAGTTCTTTAATTTTCAAATTAACAAAAAGTAAGCAGGATTAGGAACTAAATTTTGATTAACACTAGAAAAAAAAACTCATTATAATTTTTACTATGCCAGATTCTTGATCTTGTTTATTTTTCTCTACTGCCCTGGGTTATTGCTCTCTGTTATCCTACATTCTAGACCTTATTTATTTTTCTTGAACCGCTCAATCAGAAAAATAGTGATTGAAATTTATCCGATTACTCAGAAACTATAAATACAGATTTGGAAAGATTAATCGGGCGTTTTTCTTAAATAATCGCAAGATCGCAGGTTTAAGTGAGAAAAAATTACTAACAGATAAACACTCGCTATTATATAACGTTCGTCATATTCATGAATGGAAGTCAAATTTTAGAAATTATATCGCTTCCTGCTTATGTATGGAATTTTCACAGAATATTTCGTAACATTGTGGCTTGGATTTCGTAACATTACTCTTTTAATTTTTCCGCATTTTCTGTAATATGTACCTAAAGTTGATTTGCAAGTGACCCGATTTTCATTTATGAGCATCTTGAATGAAAACCATTCTTAGGTAAACGAGGGGTCTGAATCATTTAGGCAGATCTTTAACCTCTCTCAAAAATCATTCTGAAAGGTGATAATAGTTTCAATATTTCTCACAAAACAATCATAAAAAAATGTAATTCTAGCATACACAATTGCTTGATGGGGATTGAGACTTTAATGCTATGGATGATGGAACCGAATGTTCCTCTTCCCAATTTCAAACATGTATTGTTTCAAAAACACCTTTGATTGTCTGATTCATCTTGAATAATTTTGAATTTTGGCTTCTAAACCTAATACCTCCAAAAATCCGCAAAGTACACGGGCCTTCTACATATTAAATAGACTGTATTCTAAACATATGCTCACAATATCTAAAAGTTTGTAGAGAATGCAATTACAAGCAAAAAGTCTTTTGAAGTAACACCCACAGTGGCAAGACGCCGACTGAAATTCAAATGGTATGAGCATTGAAACAGAATGTCTCGAATAGAACAGCTGTCCCTCTCTTCAAGACAAGGCATAGACTGTTTCAAAAAGATCTAGTTTACCTCCTTCAACCAGTGTCATTTGAAGTCTCAAATTCGACATCAGATAATGCCTTAGATCTGCCAAAAATGTGGTCCTGGTACAATGAAATACGTCGTGGATTCAACATCCCTTGGCTGGTATCGTGTTGAAGTGTGAAGCATAAAAGCAAAAGTGCTGTCTTTGTCATTTGACTTTTGTTTGGAACTTTTCCTTTCATCTGAAAATAGCCTTCATAAAGTTTCCAAACAAGATGTAAATCTATCCATTTATCCATATTTAATGGGGGATAATTATTCTTAGCACTTGGAAAATGCAAGATGCATTAAATATACACGTGTTAAATTCCTTTAAATGTTTAAGAAGCAAAAAACTCATGTTAATGGTTTGTTATAATCTGAAAAAATTAGTCTATAATATGGCTATTGAATTGATTATTATCAAAAAGATATGGAAAGGGAAGAAAACACAAAGGAAAAAAGATTAACCCTTTGAAATGGTGGATTAGACAAGATATATTGAACAAATTTTGCAGCAGTATCATAAAATTTTTCTCGAAAGTTATTCAAGTGGTTTTTAATGAGCGAGAAGTATAAAATGGTAATTTTTAACAGAAAAAGAAATCAGCTCTAAGAGAATTATATTACTACAGCCCTTTTCTTGTTACAATATATAACTGATACGTATTACAGGTGATTATAATTATTTTTCAAGCGATAACTTGCCAAATGTTGCAACCTATAAAATTTCATTAGCAAACTTTCAATGCTTCTCAAATGAAACTTTTTTTACCATTACCCAAGATAGTATTTTAAAAGTTGGCGAATATATAGCTAGCTTAGCAACGAGAACTTACCACAATTTTAAATCTAGAAATAATTATGATTAATGGAGGAATAAAACAGATTTGGTATTCAGAAAATAATGAAATAACTTTAAGGAGTGATAGAGATCTTTAGAGGAAACTTTTTAAAAATAGATGATTGATTCAATTCAAGTAAGGAAAGAGTGTTAGAAAACGTTTTTTCTTAAAAATGTAAAATCATCCGCTTTTCTGATGACTATTGACGGTTTTTCAGTGGCAATGCTGCAGAAAGAAATATTATATTCGAAATATAGCCATATATCGAAATATGAAAAGACCTTGAAGCAAAACGCTGAGATGCGATTAATACAAAAGAATCAAAATACTAAATGTGTGTTTAGGACAATATTTCCCCCAATTGGTTGAAACAAAAACACAGAACTACAACTGTAATGTCGTCAAATTTCATAAGTTTAAGTCATTACGTGTTTGAATTATCGTGCTTATATGTTTGGGAAAGTACAGAGCTACAAACTTCTTGTGTACAGTCTACCACTCCTCCACCACTCAACATAGCAGTATCAACAGGATTTGCAGTGTTTGACTGTGGTCTTTAGAAATGTCCATCCTTACATTGACCGAATTTGTCAAACTACTCTCTTCGAGGTAATTGGTCCCAAAATGGTCAATTACGGACTACCTCCACCTCTACAAACTTTTAAACAGTTGGCAAAAAACTGACAATTTTTGATACCATGTCCTTCAGAGTCCTAAGATTACCTGGTACCATCAGTACCGAAGTCATTATTTGCAGCTTGCAGATGTTTTCTATGTTCGGAAATTTCTGTGTATTCCTTTAATAGTGCTGATTCCTCTGCAAATGCAGTTATTTTCATGCATTTTTCCAAATATTTGGAAGTATGCGGGGAATCTCTCATGTCCTGATATAATTTGGATTACCAGTGGATGGTACATACCAGAGCTACTGAGTGTCAACCCCTTGGGGGATTTGGTTCCAAATTTGATAGGATTTACATTTTAGACAATAAATCAATGTACCAAATTTTATTAATTTATCTCTCATCATTTGTTTTTGTGTGCCTAATAATATCACCAACAATCTTCCTCTGAATAGATTTCTTTTAAAATTTGGTAGAAATTAACAAATATTGTATAAATTTTTTTAAAAATTTCATATATCTGGATAAAAGAGTTTCTTCATCATTGTATTCACAGATATATGGGGAAAATACCAAAAAAAAATCCGTATTCAAAGAGGTCTGAAACATAAAAAATCGTTAAAATCTCGAGTTTGGATTTTTTTCCCCTTTACAATACTTTCTTTTCGTATAATTCGTGTACAAGAAAGTAAAAAGACTTTTAAATAATTTCTAATTTAAATTCAGTGCAGCATTAGCCACCTTTGGGGACGAGTTTGCTTGCTAAGAAATTTAGTTATATTTAATTTCAAATAAAACTCATAAGCAAAAATAGATGTCCCTTATTCCCATAACAGATTACTCTTTAATCATTAAAATTGTGCTATATTAATATCTTTGTATTTGTTCTGTTTATCGTGGTCAAGTTTTCCTAATGGATGCGAGTTCCATGGCATCATAAAAAACTTGTTTTTATAATCTGTTTCAAATGACAAGTTGTGGTTTGGGGTAATACAATTTCGCCTTCTGATTCTTCTTGTAAAAATTTCTCAGATAAGTAACAAAATCTTTTCTCCTTAGCATTCAATTACTGAAAAACCTCGCGAGACTCAATATTTGATGAAACAATGGAAATGACTTGAGTTTCATTACAGCAATGGAAACTATTGTGAATATGACACCAAAATATTATTTTTAAAAGGTGTAAAATTTCATGAATAAATTACATGATTACTAATTGTCATCGTAAAAAGACAATTTTTTAAATTTAAGATTAAATTATTTTTTAATAATTTTATTAATTTAATTTTATAAATTTGTTTCTTAATTTTATTAATGTAAATTTTACATTAATAAAATTAGAAATCATTTTTTGCGAGAAAATACCTTTGCAAATTAAGGCAGTAAAGGCGTTAACTTTTTTTCAACATTTTTAAAAATCACTTGGAGATGCACATTCTCATACTGACACGCATATGTAGACGAAACTTGGTACTCGACAGAGCATACTATTTTGAGTGCTCAGATAATGTGCTCTGTAGAGTGGTAACTCAGACACACCCATATTCTCTTTTTTTATCATCTTTAGGTAGATAAAGAAATAAAAATTATAAAGGAATCGGATGAAAAAGAGAATATCTATTTCTTATCAATATATTAAAGATCATTATTTATCAAGGACTTTGTTATACGTGGCAAAATGTTATTCGAAGAAAGGAAGTTATTTCACGTAGCGTTATCACTCTTCCAAGTCATGACAATGTTAGATATTTTAGTAACAGAAGAAAAATAATCTCAAAGATAGTATTTGATAACTTAAAAAATAACTTACCGCAATGGAATATTATCATTGTTTGATAGAGCTTTTATCTATCCTCTTGAAGAATTATCATCAGCAAATGACTTGAGAAGATTAATTTCACGGTCAAGTTATGAATCACAGTTCATCTAATGAAACAAAGCAATAATCAAACAAAAATATAATTAGTAAAAGACCAAATACATTTTACACAAAAGTTTTTAAATGTGGAATGTGATTTTTAGGCTTTAGAGGCACGATTCCTCTTTGAAAGAAGTAGAATTCTGTATGTTTACCTAAATAAATGCTGTATATTACTAGATAATGCTAATTAATAATTCCTCACAAAGGTAGTGGTTCCTCCCTATGTTAAAATACTATCGAATCTCTCTAACTCAAATAATGTCTAATATACCTCGGAACTAACTGCGATACTGAGAATTGCGGGCAATAGCTCCCCCTCCCCTCCATCAACGAGAAGTTACTATTATATTAAATAAATATTTTCTATTGCAATATTTGAGTTCTAATACCATATTAGCTATGTTACCGATTGTGACCAAGCCATACAGAACATAATCTCGACTGTTAAATGTGATTAAACTGGGCAAAGAGGGTTGCCTTCAAACTACTCCCACTTCTACCAAACTGACCTATCTGGAGCTTTTCTCCATCAAAAAATCTGCCACCAGAGAAGACTGGATGGTTTCTCCATCAAACAACTGGTACAAGGGGCTTAACCCAGGTTTCTTTCTTTCCATCTCAGGAGATAGGTCATCCCGTACTTGCATTTCGCGATTTGCCAGAGGACACTTAAAATGTCTTAAATTATCTGGGCGAAAGAAATCCTTTCCCCTTTGTCCTAAATGCCAAATCTTCCAGATCACTCCCTCTCACATCCTTGACTACCTTGACCTCAGTGTAGGAGATATTTATTCATCTCTTTGGGCAGTCACCGACCATCTCAGAGCCAACGGTTTATTTGATCTGGTCTGACTCCGTCAGACCATGATGGAGATAAGAAGAAGAAGAAGAAAAAGAAGAAGTTAAATGTGATAGAATGAACTTTATTCATTTCAGTTAATAACAGGTAGCAAATGACATACGATTTCATAAATTTTTACTTTTACCTGTTGATAACTGGTTAAATAATATTAACTAACTACTTTGACTGATGGTATTTTTGCTGATGGAAGATATTTTTACTGGTTGATGAATGATTATATAATGTCGCCAATTTACTTTGACTACTGGTATTTTTTCTGATGATGATATTTTTACTAGTTAATAACTGGTCACAATTTACTAATTATTTTGTTTATTTGCATTTTTGCCATTTGATGATAGTAAAAAGCCTCAAGGACATTTAATATTTAAAAAAAATGAATGGTTAGATCAAGATCTCCTATAGTTTTGAAATGTTTCCCCGTGTAAAATACTGTTATCTACAGTCACAAATAAATATTACGAATTACATGAAAATATGTTATATGAAGATAAAAGGGAACTTATTTTTTAAATACCGTGATTTTGCATTTTTCTTCAAATAATGACTGGGTCACTTTTTGCTGTGCATTGATAATATGTTAAAAACAAAAGATAAAGGAAAAGGAAAAACTGACATTAAAAGGAAAATTTTCTAATAACATAGATTATAACTAACCTCCGCTAATGCTTTGGATTTCAGTTGCATATATAAATCCCATGGTGAGATGTATAAGAAAATAAATTTTATGATAAAGTAGAGAAACTGAAGTTCTTATATAACTGTCTTCTTACGAAATACTATGCCAATAGCCTCATTAAAAACTGTTTTATAGCTGAAAGAAAATTTATCCTCAAAAAATGCCATTTTTTGTTAAAATAGCTGCCATCACTTCTTTAAAACTGGTAATTTATAAATTCTTTCCAAATATAAAAATATCTACCGTACGGAATTCCCGTCTTCTAATTTAAAAACATCAATTTAACAATTTTCAAAAATGTCTGCATTTTTATCGCTTTGAATTCGCAGAATTGCCACATTTCCAGACTGATATGAGTTAAAACATATATTTTTAATAACAGTACATAATTAACCGTTTGCACTCAAATTGTGCCTCTTAATCACCATTCAAGACAGTGCATCATTTTGAAGCTTTATTTATTCATTTTTCAATTTTAATTGTTAAAAATGGCTAAAGAATGGTAAAAAGACATTGATTAATTTTTCGGCGAAATTCAATTTAAATCAATTATGCATGTATATTTTTAGAGCAATAAACAATCCCATGTGTTAAGTGAATAATTTACACTTCGAATTACTTTTCTGAGTGCAAAGGGTTAAATTAAAAATAAATTACAATCCTGGTTAATCTAATTAAAGGGGGAAGGGTGAAACCGTTGTAGAAAGACTTCTTCAATGAAGTTATGAACGTCTATTATTATTTCGCATGTAAGACTAGTAAGTAATTCTAAATTGTTTAGAATATAAAACGAATTCAAACTCTCTTTGCAGGCAACCATAAATTGTCTCTTAAATTAAAAATTACATTTATAAGATTTCAGTTGATATATTAATTTATACTTTGTAATAGTTTATAGCGTATGGATTATTCATTCAAAAAATTGCTTATTTCACGGTTTCATGTAAACAATCGAAATTATTCACATACAATATAGTACGGGTGTGTGCAATACAGTATGTGCATTCTTCGGAATACTGTATTTTTATATGATTTCAGTTCCTTGGCATTTCGGATAAATCGAGTTTTGGTTAATCCTAGGGATAACAAGGTTTTTACTATATCACTTTGAATTGAACAAAACACATTTTTTTATGTTATATATGGGATGATAAGATATAATGATGATATTCTAAAATGACACACATAAAAAAATCATTGTCTACTCGCATCCTGTTATATTTTTCCAACAATGAGGAAAAAGGAGAATCGTAGAGATAAACAATTCATCGAAAATTTTCAGATAAAATTGTGATATAGAAATGTGACACAAAGTGATATAAAAACTGTTTAACTTACAAAACTTCTACCATAATTGCATTTGCCTGTTGTAATTGTGCTTTGTCGTTTACCATGCCGAAACCTGTAGTAGGATATTGGGATATCCGTGGTCTTGCGGAACCCATAAGATACCTTCTTCATTACAATAATGTTGATTTCGAAGATAAAAGGTATCCATTATCTGACCGTCAAACATGGGAAAAAGAGAAGTTCAATCTAAACTTGGATTTTCCTAACTTACCCTACTACATCGACGACGATGTTAGATTGACTCAAAGCGCCACCATCTTGAGATACCTGGCAGAAAAATATGGACTTGACGGCAAGACTAAAGCAGAGAAACTCCGTGTGTCTTTAGCCGAACAACAAATTGTCGATTTCCGCACAAGTTTTGGCCGACTCTGCTATGACCCAAATTATGAAAAGATTAAGCCAGAATTTGTGAAAAAAGTTCCAGTTCAACTGAAGTTTGTTGCAGACTTTCTTGGCAACAGGAAATACTTAGCAGGCGATTCTCTTACCTACGTTGATTTCATGGCTTATGATGCCCTCGACTTCTACCTGTACCTTATTCCTAATGTTTTTGCTGACTATCCAGTATTGAAAGAGTATCATCAGAGGATTCGAAACTTACCAGAGCTCCAGTCATACCTGAAGTCATCACGGTACCAAAGATGGCCATTTTTCTCTCAAGAATCACATTTTGGAGGCAAAGGTCCTGAACCAAAACAAGAGTGACTTTAAATCTTTTAATCATATTTCTAATTAAGATATTGCATAATGATTTGTTAATAGTTCTTTACGAATTTTTTAATAGTTCTATAAGAATTTATTAAAAATTGCTTCAGTTGTATTATTTTTAAGTGAATTTTACAATTTTTGCAAGCATTTGTAACAAAAGTTTCAATTTTTGATTATTGGTTTACTTCTTCAAAAATGTTTTATAGGCATTAAAGCTAAAGTACAAAGTTTGTAGAGAATCAAAATAAAGCAGCTTATATTATTTACTTATGTAGCATTCGTTTACTTAGGGTAAGTAAACACATTTTGGTAAAGATATGCTTTATTTAATAACGACATTTCTGTGTGTTAGAACTAATTTGTTATGATGCCAATCAAATTATATTAAAAGCAACTGGATATTGCCATAAAGAAAGTTCTGTGTATATAAAATAATTTTCTCTAAAAATGACGAACTTATCTTTCAAACAAATATTAGAATGCGATCATATTCTCTTTCATTCAAAAATTTATTTTCTGTAAATTAAATTTATTTCGCAAAGTTTATTGATAAGTTTAAAATTTTTAGACGTCTGTCTTATAATAGAATGTAGATAATAGCAATGAATTATTAAAAATTTATGGAGTAATTTTTTTTCAGTTGTGAGGTTTATTTATTTGTTTCTTCATTGAAATTCTTTTAAGCTACAAAATTTTTTATTATCTGATAAATTTTACAGTCAATTCAGGTAGTCTGAATAAAATCTTATATTAATAGAGACATACATACCTTTTTCATTATTATTTTTACATTATTTTAATTAATTCGTTTTCTTCAACAAATTGCAACATTTGACAATTTTATCATATCACTTTGATTTATTGTATTTTGATGGGTAATAAAAAAGCTTATTCTTAATTATGTAATAGTTTACAATGTTAAATTTTTAAAAAATATATAATATATGATAATTAAAATAATTCATTCCATATTTTTAAAATTTAATTTTCCTTGATTTATTTCATATTTACAAATATTAAATTTTGTAATCTATTTTTATGAGAATTAGCCTTTCTTAAATTTTCAATAAATATGCCTTCTCGATAGCAATACACAATTGTAATCATTTCAGTATTGATTCTCTTCTAAAAGTTTGATTTATTTCGTTTAAAAATTAATATCATGGATTATATTAAATTTGAAACAAAAAATGATTTTATGGGCTAATAATATTTACAGCAATGGATTACAAAATAAATTTAAAATTTAGCATTAAAAATTATTTACGATTATTTTTTAAAATCCAAGTTTTAGAACACTAATAAAAATCCGTTAGATTACTTTCAAACCGAGTTTTATTCAGATAAAAATAATTTTTAAATTTTTAAAAATGATATATGTTTTAAATTTTAAATTAAATACATTACTTAATTAATACTTCATTCAATACAATATTACTTTACTAGGATAAAGAATAGTTTTCTATACTGGATAAGTTAATTTCTTCAACATTGGAAGTACTTTATCGAAGCATAATATAGTTTCATAAACTAATTTACCAGGTATTTCTGAAGCCTAATTTGAAATACCAAAACTCTTTTCAATAATTGACGATGTAAGTTATTACGAAATGCCATAAGTTTACGAAATATGTTACAAAATGTCTCAAGTTTAACAGCAATTAATGTATATTAAGAGTTGAATAGAGAAAAAAACATAAATATTTTCTCTCAACATGATATTGTTTTTCCTTTTTTTTTTAATTTTTAAGTGTTTTAGATTTTTTATTTTTAAAACTCTATCTTTTGTAAGTACATAGCTCATAAGATAAATTACATATTTGGTAAAATTTAGAAAAATATTTATACTTTCTTGACCAATGAATAATATCAATTTATGCATAAACATTTTAATGGTTTTCCTTGCAGACATGTTATTTAGGACATGAAGTTTTTGTTTTTAATCACTTTTTATCGAATTTGACGAGAGTTAAGATTCTTAAGTCTGGAACTTTTAGTCAGTAGTTCAGTCACTTTCCGAGTTTTTAAAGATTGTGCAGTTACTTATTCTTGAGAATGACACTCTAGTTTAATATTTTATTAACTTAAAAGTTAATCAATCATTAATTTAATTAAATTATAACTCCATGCGTGTGACATCACCTAGTAGTGATCTTGAGAAACAATGTATTTGAAGATTCAAAGGTAGTATAATTAAGTTAAAATATTAAAAACTCTGTTTATAACAATAAAAATGTGTTTTAATTTAATTTAATTTAGTACTGTTTTAATTTAATTTATTGTGTCAGCAGTGTGTTTCAACTGACATATATAGAGAAAGACTTAAAATAATGAGTAATTTTTGGGATTAGTAGAATAAATTGAATATTTTTCAGATCATTTTTCTACTTTGTAATTATGCAGTTAATTGAATTTTAAAAAAACTTCGAGTTATCCAATTTTATTAATATTGAGAAAATGGTTAAAAAATCAGTATTTTGAAATTTTTAAATTTTTTAATCAGTTCTTTTATTAAACTTTATTAGGCAAGACATATATAATTCTATGCAATGTTTTAAGATTAAAAATTGCAGCAAACCCAAATTTCTTCGAATTTAATTAAATATTATAAATAATGTTATTTACTGCATGTTTTTAATAATCTTTTTAATGAAGAGAATATTGCAAATAACATTATTAATTTAATAAATATTGTGAATATCATTAAAAATATAAATATTGTGAATAACCTGAATAAATATGGGAATGTGAGTAATCTTATTTATAAAATAAATTTTGTAAATAATCTCATTAATTAAGTGAATTATCGCAATAATTAAGTGAATGAATCCTTTCAAGTGAATTTTTGAATCTTTCCTTTGGTGTCACTGTCTGGGGATTTTCAGATTGATAAATATAAAGTATAAAAGAGAAATCTCATAAATATATAATCTATAAATTGAAATACGGATTTTTTTCTTTTCTACAAATATTCCCATACTATTCAACAGATTCTCTTTACATCTCATTCCCAATTACTAAGAAATATAAGAAAGCTTTTATTGAAGGTCCTATAGCATTTAATTTAATAACTTACTTTTTATTAATTCAAAGCATTGTTACTATTACGAGACCATTCAAATGGTTGCACTATTATACAAACTTAGCCAGGAATTTTGAAAAACGTGTCTGAGGAATTAAAAATAAATTTCAGTTAAAAGCATGTACATGACTTAAAACATTATAAAACATTTATATTAAAATGAGTAAAAAATATTTTAATCTAAATGAAAAATCTAAATAATCTATAAATGGAAATCTTGTTTTTCCTTCTATATTAAAATATTACAAATATTTTAAGCCATTTTATTTATTTACCTATGTGTTGCTGCTTGCAATTTAAATTAATATTACTATTTAAATTATATGCCATATTTTATAAATTAGGATTAATTAAATTAGGAAAAAATTAGTTTTCGAAGCTTTTTAAAAATAATTTGACTTATTTGATATTTTCATTTCAATTTTTAGAAAACGTAGCAAACTATTAGAGTATTTTATGTTTAATATTATATATTATCATTGTGCAGGTAAAAGTCTTTAGTTTATAATCGTAGTTTTATGATATAGCAAATTTAAAGTTTTCACTCATTAAAAAGATAGAAACTATTTTACAAGCATGTAGTTTCCGTGGTAGGTTTACTGTTCATTAAATTATTGGTTTAAATCCTTAAATAATTGATTAAAAGCTTTAATTGGCTGCAACAGTCCATTAAATGATTTTTTGAATCTTAGTTTGGACTTCCACTCGCCAAAATATAAAATGATTCCGCTATAATTATTAAAGAATCATTCTTTTGAACCATTAAACGTTATTTAAGTGAATTTATTTGTTTATATAGTAAATCTGATTTGTTTGAAAAAATCATATTTTATATTAGCGCAGAAATTTAGATCAATAATTGTTATTTAAATTAATGTTGCATATTATTCAATCCATTAGCCTTAACTATAAATCTAAGTATGATCAACTTAATTTTCTGAGTCACTTTTCTTATTTGGATTCGGATTTAGATTCTTAGAGTCCTCTAAATTTGGTAGAGATTTAGGCCAAGAATTATCACTCCTTCTTTTTTACATAATTAAATTAAGTCACTATACATCTGTTCAGAAGCTAGAACGGTAGGAGAATAAGTCTTTGAAAGTTTAGGAGTCCTTATACGCTCCTGTCTATTGCTATTGTTTTTTAAGTATTTTCTTGAATGATCTTGTTTGTAAAATATCGATTTAGGGGTACTTCTTCTTAATGCGGCAATATTTTACCTTCAATCTATTGCCATTATTCCCATCAGTATTCTTTCCCTTATTCTTTATGTTTCCGAGAAATGTTTAAGATATCAAAGAAACCACTGAACTTTAATTCCTGTGTAGAATATGGGAGAGCATTCTTCAAGGAGCGAATTGCCTCAATGATATTCATACAGTCATGATTAGTAAAGATTAAAATAAAGTTTAAGATAACAAATGTTATTTAGTTGCTTTATTTTTTAAGAAACAGTATGAAAGTTTAAAAAGAAATTCAAGGATATTATTTTCATCGGTATTATTTAGTAATACGTCATTTTACACTTTTATTGTGAAACGAAAATAAAACTAATTATAAAAAAAGGAAAAAATTTAAAAAAATAGTTCTCTGATACTTCAATTTCACCTTTCTAACTATAATACAAGATTACGTACTCAATAAGACATTATAATATATAAATATAAGACATTTTATATATTGTTTTAGAAACGTCTAAGTTTCCTTATTTTTAATGTTCAAAATTGATTTATTGTTAAAATAAATATTATAACAAGTAATATAAAAAAACAATGTTTTAAAAATCAATTCCTACCTTAGGTAATTAGGAAAAATTTAGGAAGTTAGGAAATTTTTTAGTTTAGTTACTTTTTATCAAATAATGGTTTATTACAATTGTCGTTGTTCTCGTATTCCGCTTTACAACGGAAGGAGGAGTGCAGTAGCTTCTGAGAGTACGGACCCCCTGAGCATCTGAGGGCAGAAGTTTGACTTGTTGCTCACATACGTCACATCCCGTTTTACGGGGCAGACTTCATTCATGCATTTCATACATACATCCATAGATAGTAAGTTAGATTTGAAACGGAGAACGATACCTTTTACTCAGTACCCCGAGTGATATTATTCTCCACATGGAGAACTTTGTGACCAAGACAAATTTAACGTCCATCACACACGGAGAATTTTCGGCTGGCAGGTTCGAACTCGCAACCCAAATGATGCGAATCCAACATCCGACCAACGAGACTATACCACAATATCGATTACAATTATTGTAAATAATTGATCAAAATATTATACTAACATTGAATTTTAAACGCCAATTAAGGATTCAAAGCCATTTGTGGTAAAGCTTGAATTTTTTACAGCAGTTTCAGTAACGCAATACAGATTAGAAATTTCTAATTTTCTTTATTCTGCATTATTTAAATTTGAAAATACTTAAAAATGAATCGGAAAAATTGATTAATTAACAATGTTTAATTTTAAATGCATCAAATATTAAGAAAATAAACAAAATATATTGGGAGAGTGTGAGCTAATAATAGGAATTTAAAAAGATATCTAAAAACTTTATCTTATATTCATATTTTTTTTTCAAAATATCAAATTGGTATTTTTATAGAACCAGAATTTGACTATTTACCAATGAAGTTTACTAGTTGTTATATCAAATTTCAAGTCCCTTTTTTTCTAATTTCTGTGCCAATAGTAGTTAAGAAATTTATGTTCTCTTTTAGTTAGGAATCTTGAACTAGTGCGCGTAGTTTCCTAAAAACATTTCCATTTTCTACATGAAATATACATCAAAACGTTTTCTAATTTTACCTGAAACTATATTTCAGACCAGATTTCTCACACAACCAATACATTGACTACCTGCACTTTCACTGAATCATTCTTCTAAGATCAAGAGTCTAATGTTATGGGAAACGGTATATAAAGATATGAAGAGAGGAATAAACAACATAAAAAGTTCTGAATGATCTTTTAAAAGAAATATTCAATTGCAATTCTCTTGCACTTAACTTAAAGATATTTTTAATAAATAATGAGTCTCAAAAATTAATGTCAACTCATCTGAATATAAATTCACAAAATAGATTTTTTCAGTTGTCTTTCCTGAGAGAATCTTTTCTTAGAGTAATCTTTCTGTTCGTCAAAAAAAAGTCACTCGATGTAATTTTTCTCGTAAAAGATGATTTCTTTTGGATAAATATCAACTATCAAGAAAATTTGTTCCGTTTCAATCAATACATTACTTTTATTCTTTAGACATCATAAATGATTCGAAATTATATTTCAATAATGGGAAACTTTGCATCTGTCTGCAAGTAAAAAAGAGCCACAAAAGAAATGAAAGAAAGAATTAAATTTAATATAAACTGTTTTTAATATCAGAACACTAACTACCATAGCTGCATTTATAAAGAAAATTAATGTAGGATTTAAGATAAAGAAAACAAATTAAAATATATAATAACTGTCATTTTTCTTAATTTGATTGCCGCATAATCTCATTAAAATCTTAATTTTATAACTAAAAAAATTTCAACGTTAAGATTCTTGCTTTTATTTAAATATCAATAATATCTACTTAAAAACACATAATTATTTATGTAGTTAATGAAAATAATTACAGTTCATAAACTTGGCTAAAGTCTTGAAAAAAAATTTAAAGTTTTTGGAAAAAGAGCTTTAAAGCTTTTAAGCGAAATATATAGAACAGTACTATTTTTCCTTAAATAAAGAAATCAAACAATTACATTTCGCCCTTTTTTATGACAATGCATATTGAAACTAACATTATCATACCGGCATTTGTAACACAGTTCCTTCACGATCGAAATGTACTGATAAAATATATCGAAATATCACATTAAGCTCATAAAACAATGTTGTCTTGCCCTCTAAAATGAGTGATATATTTTTCTCGAACAATGAAGAAATAGTTTAGTTTTAGAGATAAGCATTTCATCAGAAGTTTTATGATAAAAATGCAATATAAGAAGTGTCAGTTCACGAACTTTTCACCAGAGCTGTTTTTGCCTGTTTGCTTTGCTGTAATTGTGCCTATTCTTCAAAATGCCAAAACCTGTAGTGGGATATTGGGAAGTCCGTGGCCTTGCAGAGCCCATAAGATACATTCTTCACTACAAGAATGTTGATTTTGAAGACAAAAGGTATCAATTATCTGACCGCGAATCATGGGATAAAGTGAAGTTTACTCTAAACTTGGATTTCCCTAACTTACCGTACTACATTGATGATGATGTCAAGTTAACACAAAGCGTCACCATCTTGAGATATCTGGCAGAAAAGTATGGACTTGACGGCAAGACTAAAGCAGAGAAACTTCGCGTGTCTTTAGCCGAGCAACAGGTTATTGATTTCCGTACCAGTATTACTCGACTCTTCTATGATCCAAATTTCGAAAAACTTAAGCCAGAATTTGAGAAGAAAGTACCAGGACAACTGAAGTTTGTTGCAAACTTTCTTGGAAACAGAAAGTTCCTAGCAGGAGACTCACTTACCTACGTTGATTTCATGGCTTATGATGCCCTCGACTACTATCTATACCTAATTCCTAACGGTCTTGCCAACTACCCAGCTTTGAAAGAGTATCACCTGAGGATCCGAAACTTACCAGAGCTCCAGGCATATCTGAAATCACCACAGTATGTACGATGGCCCGTTGTCTCACCACAAGCACATTTTGGAGGCAAAGGTCCAGAACCAAAACAAGAATGACTTTAAGTTCTTTTAATCATACATATAGTTAAGATATCCATAAATTATATTTTTTATAATTTTTAACAGTTAATAGTTATTTAAATTTTGCTGATTATTTAAAAGTTATGCATTAAATAGCCAATTTTGAATGCTTATGTAACACAATTTCTGGTGTTTGATCATTTAATTATGGCAAAGGTTTTATTAAAACATTAAAGCAAACATTTTGAATTCTTTGTTTTTACTGTGGAAATAATATATTTTATTTTTTTAGCATTAATTTATTTGAAGTAAATGAAAATATTTTATTTATTTGCTATTTAATACCAAAACTTCTTTGAGAAAGAAATAATCTTACTTGATGCCAATAAACTTACATTTGAAGTTACTAAAATGAATAACTTTATAGAGGAACTTAGATATATTATTAATATAATCTTCCTTGAGACTGAAGAATCTAACGATTAAGGAAATTAGAGAATAAGATTTTATGAAATTCAAATTAACTGCAAATATCTTTAATATATGACAAATTTTCATTAACAGCTTTGATAGGTAGCCTGATTTAATTCCTATATTTATAGATATATATATATATGTTTTAACCGTGATTGCTGCTATAAACATTTTGATAATTTTTTTATCATTAAAAAGTTGCAAGATTTAATAATTTTAGCATTCTTAAACGCTATTTAGCTTATATAAATTCGGATAAATAGAAAAAGATAAAATAATATTCTTTCTCTTGATTATGTTATTAATATCTGCAGCATTTAAACAAAAAAAATTAATAAGAATAAGGATCTGTCCCATGCTTATTCACTTATTTTATTTTATTTATTTCATAATTGTAAAGATGACATCGTGTAATCGGTTTTTCTCCTATTTCCTTATTTACTATAGTTTTGATAATTAAGTCTTCGCCATGAAAATTTACTATTTTGATGTTTATTTAAATAATAATAGTTGAAAACTATTTTAATAATAAAATAAATAGAAAAATAATAATCTGTTAATAGTTAATTTAATTATATTTTAATGTAATACTAATACTATCTCTTGGTAGTAAACATAAGAGGGAAAATGATTTCAAGAATCAATTATATTTATAAACAATATTTACAATGAATTCTGAATTAAATATTTTAATAATTTTAAAAGTATTTTACAAATTTTTTTCCGTGATAAATATTTATCAAAACTTAGCGAAAATTTATAAATCATTTAATACGTCGTGTGATTCGATGCTGTCTTACACTGATCAATCTATTGTAAAATAGTTTTAAAGAGGAGTAAATATAGTTTTTGAACTTGTGATAAGTTCCAAGTTGAACTAGTGATAAGTTCCCTAGTTCTTTCAAAGTGCAATGGATGAAAGCATAAAAAAACCAAAATATTTTGTAAATCCTTTATACGGTATTACTGAAGAATAATTTGAAAATCTACATGCATGTCAACATTTAATGCATTTTAAAAGTAAGGTTTATTTACTGTTAAGCATTTTTGACTTAATACTTTTAAAAAATGGATCTATTTATTTCCATTAATCCTTAAAAAAATAATATTTCTTTTTCGATTTCAATAAAATATTTCTACGACTTGGTATATAAGTAAAGATGAAATTAAATAATTGATTTTCCCCTCACTTCCTGATGTGATGTATGTTTAAAATTCTATAAACTAGAATATTCTCGATTAAAATATACTATTTTAGTACTTTCAGGAATCAGTTATCAGAGAATAGTTAATAACATTAAATTTTAACTCCATTCCAGAGACTTCACATTATAGAATTTTTTCTGAAACAATAGATAGCAAATTTTAATGAGTAATATATAATGAAAACAAAAAAATTAATAGAATAATGATAGTGTTTTTTTATTTTAATCAATATATTTTATTACCAATCTATCTCAAAAAATATAAACATGCCTTAAAGTTAAAGTTAATATTGGGCATAACGGAATAAACAAATGATTTTTTCTACTGTACATGATTATGTTATTAATACAATTTTAAAACATTTAAAGTACCCACTTTAATTGAAATACAAGAAGATAGAGTTTCTCAAATATCTAATATCAGTTTTTTCTTAAATTATTTTAAACAGTAAATTCCCATGTTATTTCAATTCTTTGAATTTAAAACTACACCAACTCCTTTAAAACCCTTAAATCTTTTATATTTAAGTAAATATGATGAATAATTTTAATCAATATTTCAATAATTCAATCAAATATTTTAAATCTTATTTTTACATCACAATCCAGAGAATTTTAAATGGGGAAAATTACCAAAAAAAAATCTCTCAAGAACAATATGATTTATAAATATTAAATTTCAAACCATTACTAAATACTGAAATTCCTACATTCAAAATTTTTTTTACAACTGAGAAGATGAAAAAAATTTCACCTTAATTTTCACTGCAATTTCAGTGGAGATTCTTTATCATAACTGAGTGAAAGATTTAATACAGAAGTTTCAATAAATTAACAATAAGGACTAAGGTAGTAAATGCTGCAACAATGTCAAAAAATTAAGAATAAATCTTAACCGTTTGGTAATTCTATTTATTTCTGTTTCTTCAGTTGGTAACGTTCTATTGATTCAGCTCATTTACTTATTGAAATCAAAATTTTAGAATTATTTTTTATCTTGGAAGTCAAAAGAAGAGGAGGCAGAAAAAAACATTTTGATAACGAATTTCCTAGGGGTAAAATTTTAAAGTAATTAAAATGCATTGGTTTTTAATCGGGTATTTATTAATAAAATTATAAAATGATTATTCTAAATTAATTACTATAAATATCAATTTAATCATCAACATCAGCGTTGAATTCATAAAAAGAGTGTATTAAAAGTTGCTGAAAAAATATGAAAAAAACGATGTAATTCTCCAAACAAAATAACTACTAAGAAAAGGTGATCCATAAAACTATGTAAATTGTTACTAATGAAACCTACATTTTCGGCCTTATCACAAAAGAAAAGTTCAAGGTTTGGTTGCTACCCAAATATCAAAAAGACTTCAAAGATATCAGAAATTGCTGAGTATGCAAGATAAGAAAAGTGTTCACAGAATAATATTTTCCTACGAGAAGCTATTTCACACTGAACAACGTTATTTCAAAAATGTTGTATATCCAGCAAGCATCGACGATATACTTGAAAAACTTTCGAATTGTTAACGCTTTCAGAACAAGAATTCTGTAGTAGATTCTGTAATAATGCCAAACAGAAGAAATTTCTCACTGAAATTCATCGGTAAAGGGGTAAAATTCGATGAGGAATATTACAAAAACAGAATATATTAACTACACATTTATTGCCAATTAACAATATATTAACAACATATTATACCAATTAACATTTTATTAACAATATATTGTACCAATTAACATATATTGTATATTGTAATGAGATATTTTAACAAGATTCTTCCCTGTCCAGTTGAACCAAATCGACATAGAGTTTCATATAATTTGTCTAAATTTTACTAAGTAAAACGTTCACCTGATATAAATCTTTGTACTACATAATTCCGAAGATTTTAAAGTTAAAATTTATTCTAAATAGCACAGAAATGAGTACTCTCTTGAAGTTTCTGTGTTTCAGGAATAGAACAAATTATTTCAAAATAATTTATATCACAGTCGGACAATAGTGTAAAGGAATATATTTGGGAACCTGTGCTGATGGTGGTCGACTCTAATAAAATTACTTCAAAATTAACTTTCATTTAGGAAATTCCTAACACTGTGCTTTTGTAATTTTTCTGCTTTATTTTTGTAAAACAAAAGGGCTCCAAATTTAAAAAGTATTCAGTAGTTACAAAGTAAAAATTAAGTCATTTTCAACAATAAAAAAATTTTATGCAAAAGATCCCAAATTTCTTACCCTTGGAAAATAATTTACCTTAAAAAACAGTGACACATAATTCCAATACAGTTTTTTAATCATGGTTTTAGAATGTCAATTGTTGTTAATGTGCTTTGCTATCCAAATATAATATTAAAAGTTTTTATATAATTATGGTGCCGGCTTTCTGGCGAAGAGGTAGCGTAGATTCCTCGTGTTCTTTGAGTCCCGGTTTTGAGTCCCAATTTTGGCATGGTTGTTCTTCTGTGTGCTGTCTGTGAGATGTGTGACTGTGCCCCCTGTAAAAAGGGGCTGTGCAAGAAAATATGGTCAGTGTGTATCTAAGTCGTACTCTTGGCCCTAGTTGGAACTACTTCAAAAACAAGAGACGCTCCTTTCGGCTTAAATCTGCTGCTTCAGCAGCGGGGGCTTGTCAATGGGCAAGTGCCATAAGTAACAACATAAAATTATGGTAGTATGATAGTTTCATTGGAAATGCTTACCAACAATGGTATCAATTTAATTATAAAAAAATAAAATCTATATTCTAAACTTATGGACTCACAAAATGAGCTCCAAACTGAAGAAAGTAAATATATCATACTACAAAAAATAATATATTTATTATATCATAAAAAATATTAGAATTTTCAACTTTTTATTCTTCAGTTCCATCATTCTAATAATGTTCATTCAAAATTTTATACACAAAATTAATCAGAAATTCAGGAAAATATTAATATTATAGGAAAAATCAAAAGTTGATTTCTTTAAAAAAAGGATGAAATTTCATGAATTTAAATCAATTTTTATCCGTTTTATTGAAGAGACGAGCATTATAAGACAATCCTTAAAATATTTTTATGTCACTTCAAAATATCAAGAAAATATTTTTGTGAAAATAAAATCTTTCTGTTTACCATTGTGGCGCATATGAGAAACACTCAAATTTCTAGTTAACCTTGTCTATTTCTTTAAGGTTCCTAGCTAGAGATGGAGAGCTATAAAACACGGGGGAAAACTTAACTGATTCCAATCCACTTTCCAAATATCCAATATCATTTTTAAGCACATTTTTAATAATGAGTCTCAGGTTAAATATACTAGTAAATCTGACAAAATCATATGATTTTATAAGGAACATTCATATTAAGCTTCTTTAAAAAATTTAATATAGTTTAAAACAAATTTTTTCAAATTACAAATAATAGGTCTAAATTCATATATCTTCAAGAGAGTTTTGCTTGGACCTAATATTTTACACTTACGTTACATCTTAAATCATCTACTACCCAGAATAAATAAGTCTTATTTCTAAGATAGTGTTACCCTTATAAGACATACAGCAAGTTTTGAATGGTTCTTAATATACATTTAAAATTTTCTCTCCCTGGTTTTTTTAAATATTCTTATAATTTTAAGAAATAATCTTACAGCAATATTTAGTTGTTAATTATTCGATAATTAATAATGTATGTGGCTAATAGCAAAGTAAAATTTTCAAAATCTTTTTCAAAAAATCTTTTCTTGAGGCTACCTTCCTCCAAGATTCTTTTTATTTCTCCTACAACAATTTTTTTTTGTCTGACAGCTAACCATTAAAAGCAATTATTTGGCTTAAAATCAATATCTATAAATTCAGTATTTTACCTTGTTATTTTTATTTGATGGATTGTACAAATTTTCAAATACTTGTTTAAATAACGTAGAGCATTGCATATCTCTGAATAAAAGAAAATCTGTGAAAAAAAACCCAAAAATAACTTAAGAGAAAAAGTTCAAGAAATAAATCAAAAATATATTAGAAAATAAAAATATTGGAAAAATTATTAAAATATTAACTTAATAATGCTGACAAATAAATCATAGAATTTGGGTTTAAAATAAATACTATACAGACATTTATTGAAAAAAAAAATTAATGCAGTACTAAAGATAAAGTAAACAAAAAAATATATATCCTTTTTCCACTTTTTTGTTGTTGATTGTTTGCATATTCTCTTTAAAACATTGAAATCTACAACTAAAGAAAAACTGTAATGAAAAATTGCCATATATACATTTCTTCAATATTTATTAAAAAACTAATAATTTGTTCACAATTTGAAAACTTTCAAGCGCTTTATTCCAAAATTTAAAGGAAAATAATTTAGTTAAAAAGTTTTTAGAGATGTTCCTAATTTTAAGAATGTTAGGAGATATAATGCTCTCCTTATATTCTTAAAATTAGGAGAGCATTATATCTTGAATGAGCAAAACAAGTCACGTTCAAAATTCTTTAAGACAAAGATTATTTAAATCGATTATTTGGGGGCAGTACCATAGTTATACTGATTAGATATTCAGAAATATCATATTAAGCTATCAAACAATCAATTCTTGCCCTTGTCGGCATTTGAATCACTTTTCTCGAACAATGAAGAAATAACAAACATTCTAAAGATAAGTATTTCATCAGAAATATTCTGATAAAATTGTAATATAAGGAATGTCAATTTAGGAACGTTTTACTAAAACTGTGTTTGTTTGCAATAATTCAGCTTTCTCATTCAATATGCCAAAGCCTGTATTAGGATATTGGGATATCCGTGGTCTTGCGGAGCCCATAAGATACCTTCTTCACTACAAGAATGTTGATTTTGAAGACAAGAGGTATCAATTATCTAATCGAGAAGAATGGGAAAAAGTGAAGTTCACTCTAAACTTGGATTTCCCTAATTTACCTTACTACATTGATGATGATGTCAAGTTGACTCAAAGCGTTACCATCTTGAGATACCTGGCAGAAAAATATGGACTTGATGGCAAGACTAAAGCGGAGAAACTCCGTGTGTCTTTAGCCGAACAACAAATTCTCGATTTCCGCATAAGTTTTGGCCGACTCTGCTATGACCCAGATTTTGAAAAACTTAAGCCAGAGTTTGTGAAAAAAGTGCCAGCTCAATTGAAGTTTGTTGCAAACTTTCTTGGAAACAGGAAATACATAGCAGGCGATTCCCTTACCTACGTTGATTTCACGGCTTATGACGCCCTCGACTTCTACCTGTACCTCATTCCTAATGTTCTTGCTGACTATCCAGTATTGAAAGAGTTTCACCAGAGGATTCGAAACTTACCAGAGCTTCAAAGCTATCTCAAGTCATCAACTTATACATCGTGGCCCATTTACTTTCCAGAAGCACAGTTTGGAGGCAAAGGTCCAGAACCAAAACAAGAGTGACTTTTAATGTTTTAATTATAATAAATTATACTTATTTTTAAGAATTGAATTAAATAAACAAATTTTGCTTGCACATCTATTCTTCCTTTAGTTATCGATTTTTCACTAATGTCTTTCTAAGCGTTAACATTAAAACAGCAAAATTTGGGACCATTATTAGATTAAAGCAAGTTGTCTACATTACTGTTGTATCATGCATTTATTTGAGGTAAGTGAAAATATTCAGTCTAATATATTTTTTGTATTTAAGAACGAAGCTTTCACGCATGTGAAATTATTGTTTTAAAGCTACTGACCTGAAACCTGAAGTGATTCAACGGAATGTAACTATATTATCTTTATTTATAATATTTTTATTCATTAATTTAATTTGCTTAAAATTTAATGATTAATGTATATTATTTATATATTTTTCTTCTAAAAGAATGAATATTATAAGATAGCATTGAAATCTTCATGATTTTCTAGATCAAAAGACTTTTTTTTTATTTTTACATTAAAATTAAATAAATTGTAAAAAAAAATGTTATGCACATTACATTTTACTACCCATTTTAATAAATAGCTTATTTTTAAGTTATATATTTACAGGCAGGCACATAAATAATTTTTTTATCGTTGTTCTTATTTTTTTAAAAAAATTGATCCGCCACAAATCATAGCATTTAAAAATGTAAGCTTTTCTAAATAAATTTCAGTTTTTATCATTCTGATAGAATAAATAAAGATTAAATTGAAGCTCTTAGTAATATGTTAATTTGAGATAAAATATATATCTGAAAAAAAGATAAGAATAAGCATTTCCCATTTTTTAAAATAATTTCTTATGCTATCTATTTCATTTTTAAATAATTTTTAAACTTTCATTCTCCTATATATCCAAATTCTAAAATAAATATTATTTTAGAATTCCAAATTCTTAAATAAATGTTGCAATCACTTAATACTGAATTCGATACGAGGATCAAATTGCACATGAAATCGTATGTTGTAGAAAAGATTTTGATGGGAAGAACAATTTTATTTTTTAAATTTGGTACGTTGGTGTTTATTCTTATAAATGTAAGTAGCTAAATACAGAAATTAAGTATATATATCCGTAAAATGTAACATATGTGATTTACAGTGTATTCTTGAAGGTCAGTTTGAAATGGGAAAAAAATTACAATTTACTATATATTACGAAAAGTTTTATATTTAACATTTAATGAATTCTATAATAAATCCAAATAAAATATAATCAGTTTAAAACAATCAATTTTTTTTCGTTTCATAGCTCATTAGGGAAAATAGCTCATTAGGAAAATTTTCTTGATGTGAATTCAAAATATATATTATACTATTTATTTGTATAGTTTTTCAATCAACAGCCAAAATTCTATATTTTTATCGATAAAAAGTTAAAATACAAAAGATCAGCAACTTCCTTAACGCAAAAGACATTACGCACTAACAACTTAGAATGTTATGAAATGATAGTTTTGTAAACATGTATTTAGGGTAAAGATTGAATTTTGTGAATTTTTTTGGAAGAATCAGAATAAGAATTCCAAATAGTTTTTCTGAAAACAGTATAGGGATCATATTTTTATCAACAGTAATCGTTTAACATTTTAATTCCAAAATAAAAATGTAAGCTGTATTCTTAGACTTTTTAATTTTTTAAATATCATCTTTCTAATGTTTATACAAGATTATATACATGCAAAATTAGTTTTGAACTTAATAAAATATTTATATCATAAAAAATAATATATGCTGTTTTTGAAAAAAGTGAAATTTCATGAGTTCGAATGAATTATTAAACAAATTATTAATAAAATATCTGTTTTAAGACATTCTCAAAAGTAAGTATTTTTAAATAAACTATTATTTTTGTCTTGCCGTTGAGGCTCAATGAGATTGACAAAAATTTATAGCTATCTGTTTCAAATTCCAAGATATGTACCGAAAACGACTATAGTATAGAATGCATTGACGTTATTTTTTAAAAATTTCTATAATAATTCTCAATATTACTTTCAAATTCTTTTTCAATAATGAAGATCAGATTAAGGAAATTTGTAATTTCTTAGCTACATTTCTGTCCTTTTATAGGAAAAATAGACCATGAATTATTTTAAATATTATTTTAAAAAATTTTAATAAATCAGGACACTTCTAATAAGTTTCCATTTTTGCTCTAGGAAGAATTTGATTAACTACTCCAATTAATTTTGCCACATGGAATTTTTTCCCTTCATTAAAAAATACATCAACTAAATGCTCATTATGATTCCTAGAGAATTATATGCTCTTCTATTGAGAAAAATTAGTCAAATTAGAACACGTTTTTACAACAAGAAGAATTCTGAAATGAGCCGACAAAAGTTGCTAAATTTCCAAAAATTATTTTAACGTGGACTACATTATATTCTTTCAATCAGGCATGGATATTTTTCATTCAATCAGCAGTTTATAAAATACATAATTTGACATATTAAAGAAGAAAGAGTTGTAATCTTATGTTTATTTTTATTTATAATTATAAGATTTTTAATTATTAAAATCACATCAATTGATCTGTACAGTTTTATTGACATCACATTAATTTTTTATTAACATCCCACTAATAAATCTGTTCACTAGGGGGAGAAGTAATGTAAAAAAAACTCTATACAGTGTAGAGAGCAGATATATAAATGTCGTCATCACCTTTGCTGCAAATGTCAACAAAGTGTTCCTGCAACGTTTCAAAATTTCTAGGCACCATCTCATGATCATCGTATAAAATTTACTGCAAAAAGAAAAAAAATGAGTTAACTGAAAAGTCTCGAAGGGACAATTTGCATATTAAATAAACCTCATTCTGAAATTTTCTTGCAATACACCCAACATTATTTAATTAATATTACCATGTTTTCAGCAAAACCTTTTAAATAGAGAGCATAAAGATTAATAAAAACAAATTTTTAAAACACACTTTGGTTCGCTGATTAAAATATAGAATTTTTTTTAATTACTTTCGCAATTGTAATCTTAAATAGATCTTACAATTCATTGTTATAAACTACTATAAAATCTTAAAATATTTTTTTTCATATTCAATATTTCATGTCGCCGCAGGTATAGAATCAAAATCCGATTCAAACAATCAATTTAGTCATAATTAATTTTTGTAAATATTAATAACCTGTATTTTTAATGATAATATATGAGTGATAAAAATTTCAAAATTATAGAACATCAAAATTATAGAATATCAAAATCATTTGGGAATTTCCATCATTATAAACATGCTAAATTGCACTTAAAAGTAGAAATGATTGGAGAGTAGTATATTATTTCATAAATAAAAATATAAGAAAATGGGTTGTATGTTGAATTGTTAGTAGATTTTCTCAGAAATTTGGCTTATTTGCTTAGTTTATAACTGATCCCATTAACAAAGCTAAAATGACAGTTTAATCTACACACTTGTGAATTTAAAAATCAATAAATTGTAATTTTATTGTATCAGTTTACAATGTATTGACTGAAAATTTTCTATGTCTCTATACGGAAGGAATTGCTTCATCTCAAGTGAAATACTACACCTTGTAGAAATGCTGAAAGAGCATCTTAACTTAGTTCTAGACCTCTAGGCCTATAATGATAATCTTCTAAAATACTTCTCATGCCGTTTGGCATATTACGAATATTTTCATTTATTGCATTAGTATTATTTAAAGAATGTATTGTCTGAATGGTTCGCAAGTGTTCTTAGAAGTTAACTTCTTTCTATTTAATCAGAAGGAACCAATCTATCACTGTTCCATTTCGACTTAATGGATCATTTAGAAAAAAGCCACAATCCTGCAGATGTTTGGGCCCACAGAAACTTGCCAGTTAGCGTAGCTCGATGGTTGAAAGAAAAGAAGTAAGATACTGGGATTTTTAGCATCAATGGCTGTTATCCCCGGTTTCCCGATGTAGAGAGCAAAAACGTTTTATCAATAAACCCAAGAGATCACACTCATACACACAAAGAGTTTGAAGTTTCAATCAGTTCACAGTTAAAAGTAGTTCCGCTGATGCGATTAAGCACATATTCAGGAGTTCCAATGCAAAGAAGAGGTGCAATAAGTTGTAGCGTTCCTGCGACACGGAGTGGCGATAAAGATACGAGTCGCAAAAAAAGTCCCAACAGTATGTGATGAAAAAAGTTAGTTAGAGTGCAGGTTTTCATACGGTTTTACCCTACTTTCCAACATTCCATTTGCACCTAACAAATTTATTGGAAAAGATACACGATGCTACAAGTATTGGCTGTCTACGAGTATATGCATACCCTTAATGGTTCATAGTATGCTATCAATTGCCATTGAATCTGCATTTCAAAAAGTTGTGTGTCGAGTATTTTTTCTGATAGGGATCTTATAATAATCATTACATGCTTCAGATGCGTATTCCAGTTTATTTTGGACTACCTATTAATGTCAAAAAAATTATGTCGAAATACTACGGAAATAGTTAGAAACTGATAAGAAAAGAAGAGAAAAACCTTTTTTGATTATCTTTCACTTCCGTATAGGGTGCAAAAGTCGTAAAAGTTGCGAAATAGTGATTGATTTTCACTAATTTAAAAAAATTCGATCTCTTTCTTGACTATAGCATTAGTTGCTAAGTTCTCGACTTCTTGCAACCAGTTATTAAGAGAAATTATTTCTCTATGTATTTTCCTTCCTTTTCCTAACAAGAAAAAAAGAGTAACATTCCATACAAGAAGTCCACAGATAATAAAATAAAGGAAGTATTTTCTTAAATATTTATTAATTTTTGTTACTATCTATATTCTTGTCGTGTAATTCACTTTTTCTAACATATATTTTTTTTGGAGTAAATAATTGAAACAGAGATTTTTCATTTCTAAATACCTTCTGTCATGCATACACATAAAACTACTGTTAATTATCCACAAAAGATGCATTGTGTTATGAAGATGACTAAAAATTAGAAAATGCAAAGTTAAATAATTTCGCTTCTTTTATTTACTTTCGAAGAAATCTGTAATCGAAAGTCACAAGCCGATTTTGATCAAATATATTTTATTAGACTTAAGAAGTTAATATCTTGACAAATAAGGTTATAGTTAAAATACAGCGATAAATTCTGAAATTTTAAAACAAGATGAAACTGAGATGATTTTTGCCACATTTTATACCTTTTCAACACATGCGGAAGCGAAAGAAATCAATCAATCGTAGAAATTTATTTCTCGCTTCATTTCTACCTATCGGCAACTTTTCTCGAGATTAAAAAGATATTTTTTTACCCACCTTGTTATAAAATACGCCCTTCTAATAAAAAGGAATTGAATATGCTTTCGAGAATACAAGACTTGCAATAAAGAAAGACGAAGCTCGAAAAGTGGATCAAAAATAAAACCGGAAAATAATAACATGACTTGCAATAAAGAAAAATGAAACTTGAAAAATGGATAAAAAATTAAACTGAAAAATAAAAACAGTTGAAAGGGAAAGTAAAGAGATTCAATACAGTACTCTTCTTTATGAAAGCAAATAGTATTCAAGAAAGATCAATCCATCTAGAAAAATTTGCATCGCATTCGAAGACAGACTAATAATGGTTAAGACATGTTTTTCGGCTAATATATCTAATGATTTTGATCATTAGAAGGAAAATAATAAAGATTTTAAAAAGAAATGGAAACCCACGATTTACTTAGGAGATTATTCCTTTTGTATCAGCAAAAATTAGTTTACTTATACAAACGTCTAGTTTCGAAGTAATAAATATTATATTACGACGCTTACCACTTATTTTGTTGTTGTGAACAGACGACACTAGAGCCTACATTCCTCTCTATTCTTTATATCCGCCAAAGATTGATCGACCCTTGATGTCAGAATTAAGGTTCATTGACCACCCTCACTAAACCACACAATCAGAGGTATGTATCGTTTGACGGCCAGTAGAAAAAGAGGCGAATCGCATCAATCCTTTTAGATCTGATTTGTTGTTCATCAGGCCAAGTCTGGCAATGCATATCTGGGGAAAAACGAATTTCAAACATAGAGCCCTCCTACGCTAAGGCCGAGTAATCATAAGGGTTTTTAAAATGTCCATTCTATTAAGTATAGCCATTTCAATTTCAAAGTTGTTTGATTTAAAAAGTCCATTTTTAAAGACTTTAAGGTGTATTTCAGAATCACAGTTCTGAGTAATTAACTAAAAATAAAGCTTATCTTATCAAGGATGACAAAATGTATCTAATAGTTTTAGCATTCTAAGCCAACGTCACAGAAGAACTCAAGAACTAAGCTTTATCTTCGAGCTTTATTATTCTTTTCAACTACTCTTTGACCGATGATTAATCTTCGCTTTTCATGTTTTATGCTTTCCGAACAATAAAATTAAAGTAACCTGGAAACGGAAACGTTATCAAAAGTTCACAGATAAGAGTTCGTCGTCAGAAAATCAGTATTTGAGCTCTTGATCATATTTGTTCAGTCTATCTTTTATAGCTGTGAATTTTCTTTCTTCTTCGCTGTAATTAATTTTTGCTAATCATCCTTAATAACATGCCTAAACCTATTCTAGGATATTGGGAAGTCCGTGGATTAGTTGAGCCAATAAGATATCTTCTACATTACAAAAATGTAGATTTTGAGGACAAAAGATATTCATTAAGTGATCGCTCAGAATGGGAAAAGGATAAATTTAACCTGAATTTGGATTTTCCAGATCTACCATATTACATAGACGATGATGTAAGAATGACTCAGAGTAATGCTATATTGAGATACTTATCTGGAAAATTTGGTCTGGATGGAAAGACTGAAGAAGAAAAGATTCGAGTATTTCTAGCTGAGCAACAGATTATTGATCTTCGTGATAATTTGAGCCGATTAACCATCGATGAGAACTTTGAGGAGCTAAAACCGGAATTCATGGTTAGAACTCCATTCCAAATGAAACTGTTCGCTAATTTTCTCGGAAAAAGAACATTCATAGCTGGTGATACAATTACATATGTTGATTTCATGGCTTATGAAATGATTGACTTTTATCACTACTTCATGCCAAAATTTCTTGCAGACTTTCCAACGCTGAGAGATTATAAAGAAAGGATCCGGAATTTACCAGGAATATTAAGATACATCAACTCACCAGCTTTCAAACGATGGCCTATTTATTCTAAAAATGCTAAATTCGGAACACGTGGTCCTGAACCCAAGCAGGAATAGCTTGTTTATGTACACATTTTTTATTTTAAATTAGAGGCTGAAATGCATGCAAATAAGCAATGAAGAAACAATTAAGTGGAAGATTCAACTAGTTGCTTAAAAAATGTTTAATGTCATTCAATGTGTAAAACAAAACAAAAAAACAGTCTATTTATTATTGAACGTTTTTGTGTAATATTTTTTCATAGGCCTCATATTCTATGTTATTTGAATACATTGTGCATATTGTAGCTAAATAAAGCAATAATATCAAACTTGTTTTGTCTTTTGGTACATATATATACAAGGTAAGTTGAAACCTTTATAATTATCATCTGCAAAGTTTATCTTTTTTATAAACAATTTTTAGTTAAATTACATGTGCATCTCAATTATAGATTATCTCATTATATCTTGTTAATATGATTATCTTTAATTACCTCAATTATTATTATCTTAGATTTTTTTTGAAAAGAAAAAATATATATGTAAATGTAATTATAATTTACTTATGTTTCCATCTTCATAAAAGAATTTGAGCAAGTTTAATTTAAAGCAAGTTGTCTTTAAGTAAAATTATTACAACCGTAATAATTGAATAAAATCTGAAATATAAATTCATTCAATGCATTTTAAACAGCTATCTGTTTTCCATTACTCAGAGTAATTAAGAGGTATTTTATAAATAGGGCAAGAATTTTTAATAGTAGTTTTGTAGTTTATTTTTCTTTCTGTGATTTATTTTCTTTTTGTTTTCACCTACAATTTAAAAAGCAAACATCAGCATGTTTTCGCCGCTGCTTAAATATAAATTTATTATTTTATCGTACATGAAATAAACAACGAAAAATAATGAAATCATCTAAGTATTCTATCTCGATTTTTGATGAATCCTCACATTTAAAACCTTCTCAAAACAATGTTTCGTATTATGTATATGCATTGGTCTCTATGTGTTTAAAGTGATTATTAAAACATGTAATTATGTATATGTATGTGTATGTTATTAAAACATTTATTACTTAATCAGCCTGAATAAATTTAAAATTCCACTACATGTATTAATAATTTATTAACCTATTAAAAGACAGAAGAATTACTTAAAAGAGCGAAAAGATTAATATATGTTTATAACTTTTAAAAGAATCAAATTTGAACAAAAGTGACTTAAGATTATGGCCAGAGAAACTCAAATTTACTGATGAAAGAGTTAAAATTAATGTTTGTTTTTCACTTCAGAAAGAATCAAATTTTCTATAGTGATATTTGAAATTAATATCTGTTTATACCATTAGAGATAATCAAAAATTGGGTAATTATCTCATAGTCCTGAAATGTAGATCGTCCACTCATTTTATAGTGATGTAAACATCAACGGCTCAGAAGCAATACCCGAAGTATAATATAAAAGAAAAAAAAATAGTACTAATTTTCTGTTTCATTTTCATTTTTTAATCTTTTTTCTACGAAGGAGAACGTGGATTCAAAATGAATAATTTTTAATAATAAAATCTAAATTTTTACACCTCAACTTCAGTAGTAAATGTAAGTGACAGCTAGAAAATAGTGTTATATCTTAGCATTACATTTTCATATTTAACACCAAAATTTAAAATTAATGAACAAAAATTTAATTTGCTGATTATAATCTCTTACCCTTCTAATAATCATTACTCGTGTTTCTGAAATCAATGAAATCTCTAAAATTTATAAGATAAATGATTTAAATTAAAATAATACGCTTTTATTATTGCACCCGAAAATAGAAAATAAATTTTTTAAATCCATAAAAGCTTGGCGGATGCAGTAAAAAGTTTGGATCTCCATATTTTTAGTAAAATTGTGTCCTACATTAAGTACATTAATAAAAGTGGAATTGAAATTATTTTTAAATTTATTGTTTTCTACCTTTTAGAGGTTAAAAATTTCCAAATACATTTATCATATTATTAAGAGAATTATTTTTTTTTCAAGTATTCCTTCCTAAGTGGTGCCTTTCTTGTAAAATTAAAATTAATCAATTTATTGATATTAAGTTCTGGAAATATTAAAATATTGCACTGCTCATAGTATAAAATGTATACACATTATAAAATTTCAAAAATCGAGCTCTTCAGAAAGTAAGCGAAAAATCGATCACAAAATTCCATTTTTACAATAAAAAGATATTAAATTTCCAAAAAAAAAAACATGTAAATAATTGTAAAGAAAGGTAATAGAAGACAAAGAAAAAACTGTGATGTCTCATCATAAAATGCTTGGGAATATTTCAGAGCAACAGATCACAATCAAGTTTTATTGAGTGATATGATTATATTTGATACTTTTCTTAGTAATGAAATTAGCCTTGCACATTTAACTTGAACGAAAGATTATTTAATAAAAGTCTCCTGAAATGTACCATTATTTTTTATTGTGTTATTATGGTTTTATTCTGTTAAGTTAAATTAATAATATGATATTTGATATTCTAAATAAGTTATTCAAACCTAATTGACTTAATACAGAACGAAATATGACTTGTATAAAATATAATTCAAATACAATAGCATACCTCGTTCATATCATAAACAGACACTAAGCTACTGAATTATACTTCTCAAAGTTACTGATTTAAAACCAATACTATTCTTTTTTCTAACGTACGAAAAATTATTTATTAAGTAACCAACCAAAGGAAAAAATTTCGATCGAGGGAGGGGGAAGATGCAATGATACTTACTCGTATTTAGTAAAGGTTAATGCACCTTGATGTAAAATGTTTATTTCACTCTGAATAAGTAACATTTTCTCAATTAAAATTTTTTCATTTAATAAAAATTATATTAAATAACCATACCAAATGCTATTCTTTTTCAATGTTAAATAAGCCAATTCCCTAATGATGCCTGCCATTTGACGGTTTCCTGAAAAGGAAAATTAACTGTTGCATTCATCTACCAATTTTTTTAGCATGACTAATAAATGCTAAAGAATATCCTACTTGAAGCCTGATTCCTCAGAGGATCATTATATCAAAATTTAATTGTTATTCGAAGCGAAAAATTACAGTTTGTTTCTTACCTTGATGAAGATAAAAGACAAAAAAAATGGGTTAACGGAACTAAATTTTTCTCCTTGAATATTGCTCTCCATAAAAAATAAAATTTTGACCAGGAAAATATACCTCATTTACTATTAATAAAAAAGAATTCAACGATCAAAATCTGTGCAAGTTCAAGAAAAAACGAAAAAAAAACCTTTTTTTGTGGAATTACAAGAATTGTTATATACAATTTACAATAATTAATATATGCAAAGAAATGACACTAAACCAATCAAAGCTAATGCAAAATGAAATCAACTCAAACCACAGTAAAATGCTGTAAGACAATTAGACAAGAGATAAACATTAAACTATAAAAATAATAAGCATCATTAGGATTGAAATCAAAAATAAAAAAAAAGAAAACATACTGGTCGAATGTAAATATCCTACAATAGGATTTGTACAAAATACAATGTATCTTCCTTTCAACAATTTTTTGACTCAGAAAATATTCGCTTTGTAAGTCAAAAGTATTTTATTTCCTTCAAACTTTAAATGCATCTTGAACAATCTGCAGCAGTTGAGCTTTTCTCCGAGGTGCACTTTAATATCAATTCTTTTTAGCTGTGTATTTCATAAAAAATAAAATGGATTTTAGAAGATATGTCAAAAATTCCTTCAACTGATCGATCTTTTTGAAAACGTATTATGTATTGTAAATAATTATAATTTTTATGTGTCTTATAGTTTGCTATATATTTCGAAGGCCATATTAAAAAATCTTCTTGCATAAAATATGATTTTCTATTATCTTTTTAGAAGCCTTATGAGTTGAATTTTAAAATTTAGAAAATAAGAAAAAATTAGATTTTCTAGCTTGTTAGAGTTGAACGGAAAGAATATGCAAAATTTTTCTCCCAAGATTTTTTATAGTATAGATAGATATATTTGAAACCAAACTTTGCGTTTAAACTTTCTCTTATGTAGCGTGAGATTAAATATACTCTTATAATTTAGTAATTTAAATAGATTCTTATAATTTATTTTAATTCTTATGAACAAGTTACATTACCCACGTTTCAATAACTATCATTTCTTATGAAAGCCAATTTAGTCAATGTTAGAAGCACAACTCGAATTTGAATTAACGCAAAACAAGATATAGAAAGCGAGAGATAGGAGATCGACCGAAATCAAATCATAAACCAAATTCAGCATTCGAGGGAAACTGGTTTCTATTTAACCAAATGAAAGATAATTTTTTTTAAACTCAAAATTCACTGCTTCAATAAGTATATATTAAAATCAAGAAATCTTAATTTTTTTTAAATACTAAAGTTTGAAGTTAATACTTCTTCTTATTCACACTTTCTTTATTAACAACAAAACATCGAAATAAAAAAGTGAAAACTTAATCACCACACATACAATAACTTTTACAATCAGTGTACAGGAATAAATATTTAATAATAAAATAATAAAAATTTCCAAATAATATTACCATATGATAGCAAAAAATAACAGCTATACGTATCATAAGCAATAAAAATCATTCTAAAATAAGGATTACAAAAAGAGAGAAGAAAGAATGTAAATGTTGTCAAATATTTAATCCCTGAATGTTAATGATTTTACTATTTCAAAAGAACTTTCCCAAATCATATGTTTCGATAAATGCTTAAGAGCTGCAAATAAAAGAAATTGTTAACAAATAAAAATTATCAGCAAATTTCAACATTAAACCTCGATAATTTTTCAAAAATAATTTCTAAGTAAATGTGATTTTTCTTTCTTTAATATTCTTCCTTCAAAGTTATGTTTTAAAAATAAAAGTAAAATAAGAAGAATTTTAAAGAAAATAACGAAAATGTCATTTCAGTTTATAAAGTCAGCATCTATGCGAAGAAATTCTAATTAGTTACTTTCTCCCAATGTTTCCTTATTCCTTGTTTTTTTTTTTTCCTAATATTTTTAATAAATGATTTTGAAGATACTTTATCTATTTTTTGAATGAAATAAATCATGGAAAAATACTTCTTCTAACAGATTTACCAGAAAAAATTATCTAAGCATCATTTCAAATAGAAATTCGGCCTTGATTTTATCCACGTAATCTATTCGGCTTCTTCTTAAGACAGATATCAGACACATTTTAAGCATCTGCATTATTCAACGAAGAATTATTGTGCAATCACGCAAGACACACGAGCGTAATTTTATTGGTGTGTGTGATAGTTCCTATCAGGCACAACGAAAAATTGAGCTTCACGTAGATAATTTATCAGGAGTTAAGGAAAAAGATAAAATTTTGTAATAAAACTAGAAACGCTTCTAGTATTATTACCTTAGCTGTTCCTTCGGTGAGCTGTAACTGTACTTTCTGATCAAAATGTCGAAGCCTATTGTTGGATATTGGGATATTCGTGGCCTGGCTGAGCCTATTAGGTATCTTCTTCACTATAAGAATATCGACTTTGAAGATAAAAGGTATCCACCAAGTGATCGTTCAACTTGGGAAAAAGTCAAATTCGCTCTAAACCTGGATTTCCCTAATCTGCCATACTACATCGATGGTAATATAAGATTGTCTCAAAGTAACACCATTCTGAGATACCTAGCAGGGAAACATGGACTTGATGGGAACACTGAAGAGGAGAAACTTCGAGTTTCTTTGGCCGAACAGCAGATTACCGATTTCCGTGACAGCTTCATCAATGTTATCTACAATGAAAACTTTGAAAAGCTAAAGCCAGATTTCCTCCCTAAAGTTCCAGCACAACTGAAATTAGTTGAGAATTTCCTTGGAAACAGAAAGTACTTAGCAGGAAACACGCTTACCTATGTTGATTTCATGGCTTATGACACTCTCGATTTCTATCTCTATCTTATTCCTAATGTTCTTGCCAATTTTCCTGCTTTGAAAGATTATCACCAGAGGATTCGAAACTTACCAGAGCTTCAAAGCTATCTCAAGTCATCAGCCTATACGCGGTGGCCTATTTTCTCACCAGTGGCTAAATTTGGAGGCCAAGGACCAGAACCTAAGCAAGAATGAAAAGACAATATTTGAATTATGAATGAAATGAAAAAAATTTAACTGCTAAATTATTTTAACATATTTATAATTTTTCAAAAAGTTAAAAATACTAAAAAAAATAGAGAATTTTTATTATGGCTGCAGCATTTTAATATTATTATTTGACAATATGTGAAATTTTCAATTATGTATCAAAATGAAGAATCTGTACCATTTTAAGGGCAATGTTTAATAGTTTCATAATAAAATACCATTTCATTTCTTTTTTTATTTCTCAGCCTTCTGCCAAGAAGTAAATATTAAAATACCTTTTTAAACATTCATTTTTTAATTAATACTAAGGTAAACTAGTTCTGGTAAAAGCTGAACTTGAAATTGTATGGAGGAATGTTTTGATAAATTAGAGTGCGTATCAGGTAAGCTACAGTTTTTATGAGTATTGTATGAATTATTTGTCTTTAATTTCATGGAAGAATATTTTTTAATGTCTTTTCTCTTAATAGGCATACTTACTACTTGCATTTGATTTCATACTAAAAATTAGCAAATGTTATATGTTATTATAGTAAAATTACCTTTTGAGTTAAATAAGTATTTTTATATAATATAATATTATAGCCTTTAAAAATAACTATCAGTTTATATTTTTGTTTATTGTAAAGCGTATAAATTTTTTTTCAATTATTCATAGGTTCTAATTGTTGATTGTGTTCAAAAGAAATAGAGAATAGTCAGTACTAAGCAGTCAAGCATATTTACATGAAATCTAACATATTGATTCAATATTTCGCTAAAGAGAAATATTTACAGTTTATAATTTTTTTAATCACATTGCTATTTTTTTTACTCATTTTCTTAACAAAAAATTATTTTAATGTTTTTCTCAGAAAAAATGTCAGATACTTTATAATATTAAAAAGTAAATTAGATTGTTATTGAAAAATGGCTTAACAGAATGTAGAATGGCATAAAAAATAATAAGGCATTTAAAATCAGTCTTTAAATTTACAAGAGTGAAATAATAAGTCATATTAATTAGTTCGTAAAAATAATCACTATTTTGAAGAAATATAGCATTTTAAATTTATTTTTACAGAAATTGAGTACTTTAATTCATACAAACCAAACAAGATTTATTTAGCAAACTACCAAACTTTTTTCTTCTTTATTTCAGTGTGTATACATTTAGCATAATATTAAAATTTAAATTTTTATAAACATTTGGGGAATTATTTTCATTTAGTTTTAAATAACAGGTCAGATATTATTTGTGTTAGATGATTTTCCAACTGAATATATTTCTAATTACAATTAATATAATATAAAGTTTGAAATTGATAGCAAAATCATGAAAATTAATTAAATTAGATTTTTAAAAGGTTACTATTCACTATCTTGAAAAAATGGGGCAATATACTGATTGTTTTGGAAAATCATCAATTGTTAGTCACCTTTCCTACAATTTAATCATATTTACTTTTTATATTTCATTTTCTTGATGTCCTTTACAAGCAACTATTGATTTAATCAAAGTTGCACTGTTATTAACTATCAGTAAATATTTCAAATTTTCTTTATTTGCTTAAAATAAATCAAACATTAATTACCAATTATGAATATTTAATGAGCTGATTAAATTTCGATTAATACCAAAAAAGTCTTGTAAAAAATTGTTGCAAGAAATATTGTGAAAAAATAATAATATATATTATTTATTGCTTTAAAACAGTTTATAAAACTATAGAATGAAGGATTTTGTAAGATTATCTCACTCTAAGTAGGCCGTCAAGTAACTTTTATCACTTATTGCGATTTCATGTGCAGGTATCGAAATGTTAATTCTCATTAGACAGTGGAACACTTAAAAGAACTTTAAGGTTATTTTCTTTATATTTAATGTGTGTATTCTCTTTTTTCCGTGAGTGTGTGTGCGTGTGAAATATTTTTCAAGTAAAGCAAAAAAAAACCCGATTTCTTTACTCTCTTTCTTGATTATTAAGGAAAGGGTTCAATTTTCAGCAAATATCAAGATTTCTTTGTTAAAACCATGAATAAGAAAACTTCTAAGTTTATTAAATTTAAATGGGTATTATTATTAAGTACACAATTTATATTACTAATTTGCAATAAATCATGTGAATAACTTGACATCCTCTGGATAGTAATGTTTGATAAAATCTGTTTTAGGGAGCAATAAATATTCTGTATCAAATACATATATACAAGCATATTGTGCAGAGATTTGGGTAATATTGGATAAATTGGGAATTAATTGCCCAATGTGAACATAGATGCTTTATTAGCCCATTGTAAAGAAATCATATTCTCTAAAAAAAAGTTGTATTTTGAATAGTCTAGTCACAATCTTGATAAAGTTAATTTTACAATCTATTGTTTTATTTCCTGATACTTTAATATCCTGTTGGAAATAATTATACTAATTTAATATTCTGTTGAAACTATTTATGAAAATTTCGATGTTTTCTTGAAATTGAAGTTTTTAAAGCTTTGAATATAGTTTGCTCTTTTTTTTTCTGAAATAAAGGTAATGTTCGTTTTCAGTATAGAATATGTGTGGATAAAAATATTTTATTATTTCAAATACTTAAATAAATAAAATAGGCATTTAAATTATTTAGTTATAGAGATATGTTTGCATAAAACCAAAGCAATTTAGTCCAGAAACCTAGCTTCTAAAAATTAGAACTAAGAATGACTTACATAACACATTTACTGAGAATTTTAGAATATAGAAAGTCATTAAACATAACCTTCTAATTTACTTGTAAAACATTTACTCGATACATTAATTGAATTAAAATTGGGAAATCTTTTTACTATCTTCAAAAACTGTTTATAAAATTATTTTTCAAGGCGCAAAATAAGCACGTGCGTAAATTTTATATAAATACAGAAAACATATAAAAAAATCCCTTAAACAACATTAAAGGAAGTTTTGTGTGAAGAAAAATGTGCGCATGTGAATGTGTTTTTCTCATTTTATGATTCAAGAATTCTGCACAATCATGGAATAATTAATTACAATATCAATCTATGAACATTATTTAATAAGACTAAACATATTAAATCTAGCAAAGCATCAAATAACGAAATTCCAGGAAAGTTTGTTAAAAAAAAAGAATTTCAAATATGTATTTAAAAACGAAGCGAGCTTTGTTGAATATTTCTAAAATATTAATAACTTCAAAAGGAAATCGCCAAACTCAAATACTGGTACAAAAATCAAATAATTGTTCGACTTCAACTGTAAATAACTAATAAAAATGATACGAGCTCTTAGGCGAAAGAATACAATTTTTTTCCTTATCTTAAACAAATATCCAAATATAGATATTAATGCAGAATTCTAGACACAAAAACATTTGCCTGCTGAAAAATTGGAAAATAGTTCAACATTTAATTGGATATATTTAAGTTATTAAAATATCAAAAGATCCGTTTCTTATCATAACGCTGAAAGGGAAAATTTGAGAAGACTAACAATCTAAAGAATTTTTAATAAAGGATTTAAGGTTTTAATATCTTTTTAAACATTGTAAAACAACAAAAAGGAGAAAAAAATTATATTATTGGAATAATATAATATTGTCAGTTGTTAAAAAAAAGATAAGATATCTTTACCTATATACCCATTAAGCAATGAAATTTCATTATGATAAGGCTAGCATTCATGTTTCTAAATCTATTATTAAATTACTAGAAAATGGAAAAAGAAACTGGTATCAATATCTTTAGTTCTCATTCTTTAAATTACTTTATGTACCATACATGACTGTGTGAGTGTTTGGAATACTGAAAAATGAATGTGTCCTTATAGCTCCAAAACTGGCAATGAGAAAGGAAAGATATGTAAGTGGAGAGGTAAAAACTACATACATTTATTTTTCATAAGTAATTATGTTGTAATTAAATTGTGAAAGAATAGATAAGAATAAATTCAGCCAAATTTCATATAAAAACCTAATCAATATTGAGTCAAAATCATTCATAAATGTGATAACAGTCATTGTTCGCTAAAGAGCTCTAGAGATATGATATCGAGGTCGTAACGAAATTACAGCAAATCAAACAGAATACATTTCTTTCACGGGGATGAAACAGCAGATAGAATTCCCAGGCCATGAAATTCCCTGACTTTTTTTCCCTACACAGCTAAAATTACTTTTCACTGCATCCGATTCAAACGCAGATTTTATATATATTTCGGAAAGAAAAGAACCATAATTCCAAAGAATAAAAATAAAGACGGTGCTTCGAATAAAAAGTGCGTTTTGTTTGGAACTCTGGAAAAAAATGGATGAACAGCGTTATAAAACTTCGTTAGGCTCCCTACACGATCTGGGATAAATCATGCTGTAGTAAAATATGCATTTTATACATTACTAAACCGAATTAACGTACTCGAAATTTACGAGGGCGTGTAAAGCGAGGAATGGAGGCTTGCTTGGTGGAAGGGGGGATCTTCAATCGCTCTCCAGAGATCGGCTTGTGATCCATTTGTTTTGATTGAAGCGACAAAGCGATGATCCCTGTGGGGTTTGGCGCTAAAGCATTCGAGTGGAGGACGACTAAGTCCGACAATATTTTAGAGGTTTTCCGCCAGCTGAGCCTAGTCGTAAAAAGAGACACAAGAGGGAGAATGACAAAAATCGGCAATAAAAATATTTCGAGGCCATCTATTTCACCCGGGAAATTGGTTTTCAACGAAATCATGAATAATAGTAAAGTTTTTTTCTGCATATGGAATACTCAGTAGAAAAATTTCAGAATACAATTCGTGTCTTGGTCTGGTAACTCTTCACTACCGAGAGAGGTGTCGCACTTTATTTATTTGAGCATGCAAACTTATATGCAAATTATTGATTTTTATTACACTTTTTTTTATCTTTAACGCTATAAAAATAAAATAAAAGTTGTACTGTGAAAGCAGTGAAATATTTGTTTAAGAGAATAACAATAAAAAACTTGAAAACCGACAAACAGTGGGTTTTGGAATATAATTCGTGTTTAGCTCTATTTACTATGCAATGTTGTGCTATTCCTCGGAGAGGTGATGGTTTTCGCGGTTTATTTATTGAAGCAGACAAATCATTGGTTCGTTACTGCATTTTTTTTTATTTCTTTTCTCGTAGAATTAAATGTAAAAGTTAAACTGTAAATTCAAAGGATTCTTTTTTCAGAAGAATAACAAAGAAAGACTTAGGAAATGGATATGTTATAAATTTTGATATAGTTAAAAATCCCGTTTAGATTTTTAACTATTCATTGCCTGTATATTTTTTTCTTTGAAATGTTTTTCGAGGATTATTTATAGAAACATGCAAAGTGTTGATCAATTTGATTGATTGATTGTTGATTTGATTCGATTTTTTATTCTTTTATTTAAAAGAAAAAAGTCATATTATGAAATAAATATAGTAATTTTCCAGAAAATAACATAATGAAAAATGAATACACAATAAATGCAATACGTTTTGAAATTTTTTAAATATTCACTGGCCAACATGATTTCCCAATGTATTATTTATTGCACTCCATTATTTATAGTGTTCAAAGTGTAAAGCAATTTATAGTTTGTAATTGTATTTTTTTTCATTTATTTACCTCCTAAAATTAAATGAATGTTATATTAGTAAAACAAAGTATTTTTCTGGTGAATAGTAAAAAGAGATCTGAAGGGATTTCGGTACTGATCTCGTATCATGCTAGTAACTTTTTATTATTTGAAGGGCTTTGGTTTGAATCTTCATTTTATTTACATTTCATTGTCATTTTATTGACATTTTTAGTTTTTTCTTTATCTATTATTGCTATTCCTTGAATATATCTGTTTAGTTTGTGACATTACATTATTCGGAATTTTTTGGCTTAATTCTATAATTCCTTTGTTTTGTGCCATTTTCACTTATTTTTTTCATTGTTTGTTCACTTTACTGAATTCATTTATTTTTCGTTTTTATTTTTTTCTTTCACCATGTGTAAAATCATCTTTATGGACTTCTATGTTGGAGGAAGCCAAAGGAAGAATTTCTTTCAATATGCAAAAGAAATTTTTCATGCTTCAACTTAATAATAGAATTTGATATAACAAAAACATTATTCATATTTTTTCTGATAAAAATAAAGTTTTTAATTACTAAGAGCATTTGAATAATAATTCATTGTCTTTTTTAACTATTTTGGAAAAATTACCTTATGAATTTATTAATATCACAATTTTTTCCACATTCTGTATAATGATTTAAATGAAAAAAAAGTTGAAATAAAATTCTTTGATAAAAAAAAATTTTTTTTTCTCAGAAAGTATAAGGATTTATTCAGAAAAGGGAGAGCCGTAAGATCGAGTTACATCCACTTCCATGACGGGACGTACTTCCTATAGAAGAGCTTGTTATGAAACCGATAAGAATTCGATCTTAGTACTCACCTTCAAGCAATTACGATGGTGAATATTTTGTTTACTCCGAATACGTAGGCATTGCGTGGGTAACTCCAGTTGATTCCTCTAGAAAAGATACAACAATAACATCATTGCATTTCCAGCACCTAGGATTGGGAAGATTTCTATTCGGTGAAAATGGCCAAGATAGTGGTTAGAAAAGGATAAGTCCTACTAATTTAAGAAAACAATGCTAAAATTATCTACAACAGGAAAAATTGTCATAAGGTGACATAAATCCTATGCAAATAAGTAAAAAACTTTATTCCAAATCCTAATTATAAAATAAAAGATGAAAGCGTAAATGAGTTGTTAAAAATAGCTGTTATTTATTTGTTATTTTAATTCTTTTATTAGTTGACTACAATATCCGCCCTATATTTAAAAAAAATTAAAACCATAGCTGAAGACAAAAAAAAAAAAAAATTCAAAGGAAAGAGGGAAAGTGACAAAAATCGAATACTATTTACAAATAGTAAAATATTAAGAGTAGAAATGTTAATGTTTTTAAATTTGCGCCGTTACACTTTTCTGTGAACTTTTTATTAATTGTCAGAGAAGTACTTTCTTGAAAAATATTTGAGAAAAAAGAATAATAAGTGTGTGTGTGTGTGTGTGTGTGTGTGTGTGTGTGTGTGTGTGTGTGTGTGTGTGTGTGTGTGTGTGTGTG
>JAOUZG010022948.1:922021-971924 GCA_026289955.1 Argiope argentata
ATGGAAAATTTGAATGAGAGAGGAGAATGGCCTCGGAGAATTACATTACCAACTTGAATAGGAAGCATAATCCGATTCTTCTATTATTCTTCATTGTTTTTACAGAAAGTTAGCGACGATTAATTCCTTATACGATGAAAAATTATATTTAAATATAATAAGAATATTTTTTTTAATTATTTTTATGCAAAAGAGGGAAGAGTGTTATTATTGCATTACTTCTTCAAATTCTTTCTAGACTGTATCTTCGGTAGTATAGTGGTAAGTATCCCCGCCTGTCACGCGGGAGACCGGGGTTCGATTCCCCGCAGGGGAGAGAGTTCTTTTTTTCTCTCAACTTGTCTAATTTTTGAATTCCAACGATTCAAATGATAACTTAAATGCTTCATAAAATATTGCAGATATAATATCAAATCAAGACTTAATTACTGCTGTCATTTTACAGTTACTGTAAAAATTCTCAAATAAAATTCTGTCGTATAATTGGTTTTATTGCTCACAGAAAATCCAAAATTTTATTTGTAAATTCTTTATTCATAATTCAAGCATATATTCTATTTTCAAATTTTCTTACTATGATTTTTTAACTTTGCATTCTATTTTTTTTTCTCTTTTTTGAGATTTTTTGTAATATATTTTATAGAGGTTTGTATTTAAAACGACTGTAGCTATTTCATAATAGACAAGCCGTTTACGGAAAACTCTAAGTTCAAAAAATAATTGTGAGATTGAGAATTCTGTTCAGAACCAAAAAATGAATTCTCAATGTTAATGAAATTTCTAATTTTAACCGAAATAATTTTTTAATTTATATATTTCAGGTATCTTGAACTTAAAGAATATTCTAGAACAAATAATAAAAGTGACACTTATAAAACCGATTTCGAGATTTAATGGAATTCAAAATAAATTTTAGTTTATTTAGGATTATGAACTATTTAAATAATATATGTGTTCCGGAATCAATGTTCTAAACAAAAAAATATATTTAAATGATGTTTCTCAGATTAATTATCTGAATTGAATTTAATTCGTCGTTAGATAATCTCATTCATTCACTCAGAAGTTCCTAAATATAATTTTAAAAAGATAAAAAGAATTTAGAAAGAAAATTGAAAAAGCTAACCATAGAAAAAATGTTTATTTAGGTCGCTTCCCCCCCCTTTCTTATTTTGCAATTTTATTACTTCAAAATTTTAAAAATATTTGTAGAAGAAAGCGAAAATATCACTTTCGGATTTTTCAATAAATATCGCTTTCGGATAAAGATAGTCATCAAAATAGGACAAAAGTTTAAAACATATTACACATTAAGACAGTTTTCTTCAGCTTAAATACACATTCTGTGCGTTTTTTTAAAAATAAAATTCGAATGTTGTACTTCTTTTTAACGAACTACATGCATGAACAATTTTTTTAAAAAAAAATGACTTCATCATTGATTTTTCTTATTTCTTGGTCAATTTAGCTTAACAGTATAGCAACTTGGCATTAAATCTTAATTTACAGTAATTTAGCTTTGCAGTTTAATGCTGTGTAACGTAATATTACTCACATTTCAATTCAATGTTCTATTGCTTAGCATTTTTCTCAAAATATATAGATTTTAGGCGAAACAAACAAAAAGAAGTTCATTTCGATATGTGTATATTGGTCACAGTGATGTATACTAAAAAAATGATAATTTTGCTGCAGTTTTTAAATTTTTTTAATTATTATCTTTTATAATTTATTGAGAACTGCGCAAGATTCATTCTTATGCTGAAAAATAAGATATAAAGTTTTTTTTAAAAAAATTGTTTAAGATTTAATATAATTAGTAAATTTATTATCAATAACTACATTTTTTTTTTAATCAGAGCTTGGCTGAGTCCATACACCTCTGAGTTTTGGGTTCAAATTGCTTCCATGGGGATCCTGTATTAGAGAGCAGTAACTACTCGCTATCGACTAATGATGTTTCCAACTACAAGAGATGCGTTGTCTGAGTAAATACAATAGACATCTCAATATCTATGGAATTTCCTTCTTTCCCAATATCCCCCTTCTCCACAACCCTGATTTCGAAAAATCTTGTTTTCTCCCTCGCCAATACTTTCCTATTAAAAGATGGAATAAAAAACCAAAATTTAGATATTCTGGATATTAGTTGAAAGCTTATGTTACAAAAATATACTACTATCATGATAATTTTTTATGATGTTTAATGAGGAAATGCTAATAGAAATCTTTATATTATCTTTACAGATATTAATTATTTACAAATTATCTAAATATTTAAACATGAAAAAATAAATTCATTAGGTGTAAAACTAATTGCTCTATATTCAAAAGCAAAATCTTTAATTTTTAAGGAAATTTAGCTTTTAAAAAAGTCAGTTTAATAAATATACTCTTTCACTAGCAAGCATGTTTAATAAATTTATATAAAAAATATATACATATACTTTCGGACATAGTTATGCTTACCAGGGTAAAGTTTTACATGCTTTATTTTGAAAAAAGAGACAGGATTTTAAATATAAAAACTTCTAACTTTAGAAGTTCACAATTTAAAAGTCTTCGCTTTCTCTGAAACTGCTTAGATTGTGAACTTGTAAACAGGTTAAAATGTTTTCGAATGCACCGTCTCTAGCACTAGATTTAACGAATCCCTCTTTTTGTAACTTCTATTCGCGTTTTACACATTTATTCCTGTCATCAACTGACACGTTAAGCAGGCTTCATATAGAGATTTCCTGGCTTCTTTCCTTTTGAAAGTTTCATTTTTATTTGTAATTTCACTATTCACCTGCGCCTAGATAAGTTCTTTTGTATTGTATTGCAGTGATACGCGAAGAAAGAGGGCGGAGGTGCGGAGTCTCCTCACCTTTATTTCATATACTATTTGATCACTCTCTAAATACTGTACTTTTCTTTGCGATCCTTTACAATATTCAATAGTTCTGTTCTATTCAGAATGTTTTTGTTCAGAATACATACACCAATAACAGTATTTTTTGTCTTTGTGGAGAGAATTTTTTTCTGCACTTGCATTATGATAGATTACACCATCCACAACAATGACACATGCTCACCCACTTCTCTTAGTAAACCCAGAAACGAATTTTTAAAAACTTCAATGTTTGTCTCCATGTTATAGTCAACTGTACTTTTGGATATAAATGTAAATTCAGGGGATGGAATTAAGCCTTAATCAATAAATACGCCATGATAATTAATTAATTTAGATCCTTTATTCAACGAACTTTTTAGGTCATCTTGATTAGTGGAGCTTTGTCTTATAAATTTAGGCGAATGGTTGGTGTTCTTTCAAATTTCATCAAGACATGTCCCTTGCTTGGATAAAAGACAATGATATGTTTTACTGTGAATTTTTGTCTAAAACCATATGCCGAAAATAAAAATGCATTTTCTTTCCATGAATAATTTGCTCCCATCATTGCACTCTTTGTAAGAAAATTCCAAAATTTTCAAAGCAATCCACTGTGGTGATTGCTAGAAGACAACAATGCCAGATAACATCCCTCGGACAGAAGTGCACTTTTGGCCCAACGGATTTATTACGCGGCTACTAACCGCGTAACAATTATTCATATATATATATATATATTATTATATATATTGTTATGTTGTGCATCATACCTATATATATATATATATGCAGCAAATTCTTAATTTTATCGATGTTGGATATTTACCTCTGTCATGAAACAGACAATCTGTTTTGATGGCGCAAATTTCTCTCTTTGAAATTTGAATCAGCAAAATACTTTCTTTTCCGTTAACCGGAAACAAAATGCAGAATGTAAATGAATTACGTATTAAATGCAGATGGTAGATGCTGGATGTAGATAGTATGCACAATTGTGTTTGTCATTAACTACGATATTCCAGGCACTGCAGCATTCAAATTTTCCAGAATATGATGGGGGAATATATTTATATAATTACCACTGTGCCGTTAGAGTAGCTAATCGATAAGATATCATTTCTGCTTTTTTTAACGATAATATCATAATCGATTATACGCCTGTTATTTTAATCGTTTCATATGCTCTATGTTTATTTATCTTGTTAGAAAATTTAAATGTTTCATAGCGTAAGCCGGATAATAAACCTCCATCCATCCTTCCTTCCTCTTTCATGGCACAGAGAAATCGTAACTTATAGTGCAGTTGTCATTTCAAAAATAAACTGCACTTATGAGTTATAAAATATTATTTTATATTTTCCAGTCGTCGTTCTTTCGAAAAAGTACATTTATAATTTTTAATAAGCCAAATGTTTTGATTTTTTAAATTGGAAAACAACTTGTCGAAAGACACTCTAGTCAAACGTTTTCCATGATGCATCGTTTCTTCTGTGTGTTATTGATAGTTATTATTTACGATTTTAAAATATGTAAGTAAAATTTTATAAAATAAATCTTTATTATTTAACTAAACATAGAATCTTTTCTCTATTTATATGTGGTGATTCTTTCTTATTTTCTTTTAAATGCAACTTCCCTTCTAATGAATAAATATTTCTCTTTTTTTAAAATGTGTTTTACAATGTAATGAACTTTTCACCGTAATATTATATTTGATAAGCAGGTTCTTAAATCTTTTCTAGTAAATATTTTAAACAGGGGTTTTCCAATCGTTATTTTATGGAAAAGTAGTAATGACTAGTGTTCTATAAATTTTCTTTATTTATATACCGTAGTTATATTTGACATTTTATTTTCTAGTGTAAGAATTTCAAATTTTTCATTAATTAACTGTTGTTAATCGCATAATTTTTGGCTTTATAAGGTGGAGGAGGCGAAGAAAACTTATGAAAGAATGTATAGAGACATTGAAGCTATCATTATCTCTAGTATCTAAATTAGGAAACTACAATATGTAAACTATCATATTAGAAGCCTGCCTGAATATATCTGCATTCTTTTTTAGGGTTCATTGCATATCATAATTTTAACTTTTCTATGAATCATTTAAGTAAACAATTAGATAATTTTTCTGAAGATTGTCAAATTTTGATATGCTACTTTTATAAAATAAGTTCTAATGCTTTATTTTCTAATCTATAAAATCTGAAAAGCAATAGATAGATAAATATAGTTTTTCACACATATTCAACTCTCTATTTTTGAAGATCTTTATTTAATTTCATTGAATGTAAATAATGTATTCAATTTTGTAAATTTCATAATGTAAATATTTTATATTACAATTCAGTCTTTATTTTCTTATATTAAATTATTTAAAAGTTTACCTTGATCTTAAAGAAATTAAATATATGAAGGGGGGAATAGGGCAAAACTTCCTTTGAAACAGATAATTTATATAATAGTAAAAATTATAGGCTCTTCAGTATTAAAGAATTTTTCTTATTTTTTTTCCTTAATGTTTCATATTTTGTGATAAAATTTTGCTAATTTTCCTTGCCTTTATTTTTTTATTTATTAAGCAGTATGCTAGAAATTAAAAAGTTATTGAAAATGATTAATTTAGCCAATTGGTATGTATGATGAGTTATTTTCAGTATTAAAGAAATGATATTTCATGTTAACCATTTTTTACAATGATCTTATAAAAAGGACGATTCACCTTTGTTTAACTTTCACGTACAGTATCAACTTTTTTTATTATTTATTTTTGGTTTCTGAAATGTATTTCAAGGTTGATAGAAATAATATAATTTGAAGTTTTAGTTTAATCATTTCCTTTTTTAGATTATTGAAAATGACTTAATATTTATTACTTAATTTGCCACAAATTGCATTTTAATAAAAAAGTTATGTAAAGGAATTTCTAAATTTCTGCTCTATTTTATTTATGAAAAATGTTATATATTATTACTGATAAAATTCTGCATAAGAAAATCTTTAATTAAACAGATTTGAGGAGTTTTCTGTGTGTAGGAAAATGATAAAATACCCTTCTTTTCTTATGAAGTTTATTTGTATGAAAGTTTTGATTATTTTAGCAAGAGTTTAGAGTTTTAATGTTTTCCTGCCTTCAAATTCAATAGAATCTAATTTTCTAGCAAAACTGATGAGTTTGGTGTTTGAGAAATATTTTTGTTTCATTGGTTGTCAGTTGTAGCATGCAATGATTTTATTTTATTTTATTTATTGATTTTTGAGGGAAAAGAAAGCACATGCAGTTTTAAGGATAGGATGGTTTTAATTTATATCCATATTTTCAATAACTAAATATTAATGCTAAAAATAATTCTGAAATTTTTAACAACTGAAAAATCCTCAGGTTTTTTTATGATGAATCTATTGATAGTGAACTGGAAATGGTAATAATGCTACCTTTTTTTAAACATAGTTATTGATAATAAAGTCTGCATCAGTTTTGTAAATTGTATTATTTTTAATTAAAAGCTTCTACAAGAAATTAATGGAATAATTGAAATTTTAAAAGAACAGATGAAAAAAAATGCTGATAAAGAAATAAATATTATAAAATTGGACTAATCACACACTGAACTTTTCATCAGTTACTGAATTATTTTGCATTGAATGTTATCAGGGAAAATGAAAATTCACTTGCATAATTTTTTTTAGATAACTGAAAATGTAATTGTGAAGGAAAGTAACAAACAGAAAAATAACTACAGTATTTGTTTATAAACTGAAGAATTGAAACAATTTTAGGTATATTATTCCATAGTAGATATAGTATTTTGCCAGAAGAAAAATGGGAAATATCTCCTGAAACTGGCTCAATGCTTGTTAATCAAGCAATAGCAAAGCATTATTTTGATATCAAAAAGTATTTACGCTTTAGTGGCAGTATTATGTTTTATGCATCACATCACTAATACAAATTTCATCTAATTTATAAATATCAAATTAAACTTTACAACAATTAGTGCGTCTTCCAAGCATTTAAGTAATAGTGAAAGAATGGTACACTATTTTGAGAAAAATGACTGCAAATTGTATATCAAAGGGAAGCCAGTATAATTTGTACACACATTCTGAATACTTTAAGCTTTATATGAGTATTTTTTTTAAATATTATACTATGTCAAGGAGAGCAGAAAAAGGTCTTATCTGCCAGGGTTGTGAAAGTAAAGAAGCATTATCCCAAACGGTTGTTGAAAATTTACTCTCTGTCATCATAACTCTAGTAGGATAGTTTTTTTGCATGGTATAACCTTTTTGTTTGCTTCAGATAAAGAATTTCTGTGATATAAAATATTAAAGAGACTAAAATGAGAAAATACCTTTTAAAATCTTTTAAAATCTTAGGAATAATGAATCAGGGAACATCCTATAGAAAATTTGGGCACTCGGGTTGAAATTGCAGCTGTTTGCTGTAGAGCTGTATGATTTGAACATTTGGTTATTTATAAACTTAAAAGAATCAGACTTTTCAAATTTGCAAGATATACTATTAGTTAGAAATCTAAATGGAAAACAGTGCCAGGCCACCTCTAAGAGTGTGCAAAAAATATGAGTTGTTTGTCAAAAATGTATTTTAGAACTTGGTCTTTTATATTTCATGCCATTTCATCCAAACAAGATGCTTGACTGACAAATTGACTGTAGTTGTATATTGAACCATCACCCTGTATATAGGACAGCTAAAAATAATTTTTGGGGAATTTTTTTAATTTTTTTTTATTTTTCTGTCTCATTATTGACACATTAAAGGAAATATTAATTTTTAAAATATGTTAGAACATTTATCATTGGCATAGTTATAATTTAGCTATACATCTGGCTGCAATGATAATTAAAAATCACCGTAATTCAGAAATATTTAATTTTATATTTCTCTAAATAAAAGTCCCTAGAATATTTCCTTAAAACTGAAAAAGATGTTATAATACTATTTATTTTTGATAAGAAACTAACAAAAAATTATTATTAAATTATCAATTTCTAATTTGGTTATTTTTGATAAAAAAATCATTTCTAAAACATTTTCATTTCATTCCACATCTAAAATTTGGTTTTTTTTTAAAATAGCTACTTCACATTATCAATTAAAATATTATGAAATACTTAGACCATCAGACATTGGCCACAAAATCACAAAGAGGGGCCTTCATCATAGTTTTCATCAATTTAATGTTGCCAAAGAAGTATCTTTCAAAGCTTTGGGAAGGTAAGTCTAAATTGAATTTTGAATTATAATTTTATTTATTTCTTATTATGATATATTGCAGCTATAAGTACCTAAAGTATAGGCATCATAGCATTTTACCTCTTCCAGTTTTTTTTCTGCATATAAATTTAAATGTCAGCTATATAAATTTGTGTATAATATTTGAAACCATTAGCAACCCAATCTCATTTTCTAATATTTTTCATCTTCTCTATCTAATAAAAATAATTTTTTTAAATGTTCTACAAAGAGGGAAAAATTCTTGAAACCAGGCTCTTTATTTTTTCTGTCACTGTCCTCATATTACAGTAGACTGCTACAAACAAGTATCTCTTTTTTATTTTGATCTATTACTGAAATGTAATTATATATATATATATATATATATATATATATATATATATAATGTGTGTGTGTTATTTTTTCTCTTTGCATTTAGCTGTAATTATGATTATCAATTTGGAATTTAAAGAATTCAGAATTTCATTTATACAAAGCTGTTATGTGATAATTTTGAGTCTTGATCGATGAAAGTCCTGTCCTAAAATAAAGTATTAGCTTCTTGAAAGAGTACAACTCATTAAATGATTCCAGTTAATGTATTCACTTATAATACTTTCAGGTCTCAGTTATTTCAATCATATGTTGTTCTTTTTTATTTTGGTGCTTTTCATAATTTTTTTTTTTAAATACGTGTAAAATATGTATCTTATCTATGTTTTTCTTAAAAATTTCATACTGTTTGTATTCATAGTGTGAAAAAATATTTAAGTGTCCAAGAATTACTATTTAATTAGAAATAATTTTTAAAACATATGTTTTAAAGGATAAAAAGTTTGATCTAAGAAAAGATCATTTTTTAAAAAAGTTATTAAAAAGTTTTTTAAAAAATTCACAAAAATATTACTTAATTTTAGTAAACACTTAGATATTATATCATTTTTATTTTACAAACTTTGATTGCTTGTTTAAGTGAGTCACCTTGAAACATAACAATAAATATGACAGTCAAATGTTCAAAATAATTTTAGGAATAATGTTTGAAGGAAAAAAAAAAGAAGAAGAAAAGAGGAATGTATGTAAGAGGAAGTTTTATAGCTTAGAGAGTTAATCCTGGTCCTGATATACCCACAAGACAATTTATTTCACTGAAAACAGCACATCAAATTAAAAATATTAATGTCTTTACTGTAAACAAAGACAAATGGATTAATTTTTTTCAGAAATTTTTTATAATTGTTATTCAGACAAAATTCTGTAATTTTTTTTATTAATAAAGGAAAGGATCTAAGAAAAAGTAATTTTTGAAAAGTTAGTTTTGAAAAAAAAATTAATTAAAAATATCATCAGTAAATCTATCAAGATAATTTTAAAGGCCTTAAATAAGTAACTTCAGTCTAGCTTAATCAAGTGGAATAACAATCATCAAACAACCAGAGATGCAATCTGAAAACTGACAAGTAAGCTTATTATAAATGTCTCATAAGCCATGTTACAAAGAGATACATCGTTATATTGACAATGGTAACAAATCATTGACTTTAATTTTGATGTTGTATGAAGATTATTTTCCTTACAAAATGAAGGATGACTTTTCACAAATGAAAGAGCATGTAATATTTAAGGGTAGAATTATATTTTTCTTAGAACATATAATATTATTCTTTTCGTTCATAAGGCACCATTCTAAAGAGTGTGTCATTTTAACATTGTTCAGTTTTGATAATAATATAACTAAGCAAAAATCTCAGAGTTATAAGAAACTCTTTGATCTTTTCCCAAAGTAATAATAAAAACAATCTTATAAACTTTTATTTTTTTAGTTCACAAAGTTCTAACATGAGTCCTTGTATTCACATAAATAATTTTTCTTCTATTTCTGAGCCTTAATTTAATTCCAAATGCTAAAGAATGTATTGAAATTGTATGAATGTAAAAAAATTAATCCAGTTTTGGTTGATTGCTGATAAAAACATCCACAGAAAGTGTTTGCATTTTTAGAATGATTTCAATAAATAATTAAATAATAATAATAAATAAAAATTTCTGGCAATAGCTTATTTGAAATAATAAAGGTTTTTTCATTTTATACTTATTCATCTTTAAAAATATATGGTGGATTAAAGGATATGCTTCTGCACTTTACTAAATTACATATTGATATTCTACAATTCAAAAATGTGTTGAAATGGATGGTACCAAAATTTCAAAGTTCAAAATAAGCAAAATTATTTATTAGAAAGAGGAAAAAAACTGTCAGTCATTACTTTTACATTGATATATATAATGTTTTGAATATTTCTGAAGTGGAATTGTTGGTAACAAGAGAAGTATTATAATTGCAGAAATCAGTTACAATATCTCTAAATGCATCGTGTATTAACAATAAACAATAAGTCAAATTTTATATCTTAAAATATTAAAAGAATGTCTAATTTTTGCCAAATCATGTGACTCAAATGCAAAGCAGTTTGTAGAATTCTGTAAGAAAACTATTTAACTGGAAATACATGAAATTATATAATGATTCTTGATGAATTTTGGGTTTACCTAATAAAAGAGACAAAAGCAAACAACAACAAGTTGCAACAAAAAGCGATCTATTTACTATCAAAAAGGAAGAGAGGAAATATTCTATTCTGATTATATTAATGTAAAGAAAGTTTCAGCCCGAAGTTTATGGTATTAATAAGCTCTTCTACAATCAAAAATTTAAAATAAGAAAAAGGACGGGAAAGGAGATTAAAATCAATTTAACATATCATTGGGAGAGTTTTATATTCAATGTTTAGAGAAGAAAATACATTTCTTTATCTCAATGACTTTCAATGCAATAAATTACTACAAGATAAAACTGCAAGTCATACTTCTTAAATTCTCTGATTACCTGTAAAAAATGAAAACCAATATTGGTATCGAATAAATACCTCTTAAGAATATTTCTTTAAATCCGTCTAATGATTCACCATTGCGCTATTATACTTAAAAAGCCCTTCTGTCATTGAAATCATGGTGCAGATTTAACCAAAAAAGAGTTATTAGATTGAAACTCTAAAAAATAGTCTTTACATTTTTAAACATTAATTAAATTGAAATGAAATCATTCCAAAAATGTATAAACATCTTTTGTAAATCTTAAATGTATAAGAAGTTTTTTTATTTAAATTTTATTATATCTAAAATGTAAAACTAATCACTGGGTAACCTTTTTCTCTTATCTAAAATACATTACTATGAAACATGTTGTAGTATGTTACTTCTATTGATATATTCAGTATAGTGTAGACATTTAACTGATTCTTTAAAATATGAGGAAATTAACTAACTCAGTAATTTTTATTCATTTTGCTCATCTGTGTATTATTAGCCTTGAATCTCTCATGTTATTAACATTATTTCTTCTGATTTTGTTGCATTGTTTTATTCTTTCAGGCATTTTCGTCTCATGTTAAATCCTGCAAAAGGACTCTTATCCTCTCAATTTAAAGCCTTTACTATCGATAAAAATGGACGCAAACGATCTTTATGGGTGGATAAAGACAACTTTTTAGAAGGAAGAGTATTTGGTAAGAAAAATTTATTATATATTTCAATACTATTACATTTCTTTTAATATAACTCTGAATGAACTATTATGATCATCACATAAATGAAAAGGATATTAAAATAAGAATATATCAGTTGAAATAAGTGGCTCAAATTTTGATTAAACATTTTTCTATATTGTTGATTTAATGTCCTTTCAGAAACAGTCTTAATTTTCTGGTAAGATTTAATAAATTAATGTAATTACGAGGCAGAAATTACATAAAATCAAGGCATATATTTAAAAGTTTTGTTAATAATTGAAACATTACAGTTAAATTATGAATATAAACAATGTAAGAATATTTAAACAACAATGAAAATCTAAATTTTTAAATACATTTATAATATAATGACTATTTTTATCATCTTATATGAGAGTTTTATTTATTTTATTATATAAAAGTTATTGTTACATTCAATTAAAAAGCTAATTTTATCTGATAAATGCTGAAATAATTATAAAATATAATCCCACATGTAGTCAGTATTAGTAGAAATTGATGACTAATCTCTCTTTGTCCTCATTCTAACAATTTTTTTTAATCAATAGATTATAATTTTCTGTGGGAAAAAGTTTTTAAAATAATGTATTGAAGTACATGGTATAAACTTTTGAAAGAGGGTATTCCATTCTATTTTAGGGAAACAAACATTAAAAATTGATTCTTAATCTTAACCATTAAATATATAAGTTGTCATATCTATTATACTGTAAGTTTTAGAAATCTGCATGTTAAAGAAATTTTATATCTGAACTCTTTTATATTAAGAATTATTTTTATCACCTGAAACATTATTTTTGATATAAATGAGCAAAAGTATCATTATCTTTAGAGAGCTCAAGTGTTTTATTAATTGTTACCTAAATATTTTCCCTTGATCTGTTTTTCCTCTTTAAAAAAAATTCACCGATCTGAGGCATGTAGATGTGACTTAACAAAACAGATTCTTCAGTAAATAAAATGTATTATATTAACTACTTAACTGTTTTGCCCGAGTGCCATTCGTGCATCGATTTATCGAATTTTGATGATTGCAAGCTAAAAATGAAGCATTTATAACGATTATAATTCAATATTAAAATTACTTCAAATACATAGATAAATCAAGTATTCAAGGGATTTACATTTGAATCAAAATAAAAATATATTTCGAAAATAGAAGGTGTCATCTTATTTGATAGCAAAGAAATTAAAACAGTTAAGTGGTTAAAGTCTGCTTGTGTTTTATTTTCAAGTGAAGCAATTATTAGTTTACATTATTATGTATTTCAATTTAATGAGATGCTATATTTCTATATGAAGAAATGATTATGGATTAATAACATATCTATAAATGTTTCATTTTGTTTGGATTCAGAAAAGAGAGAGAGAGAGAGATTTCTTTTTTATTTTAATCTATTCATGGGCTAGAAAATTTAATTTCCTATGTAACCATTTATTTCTATCTGCTTCATACTTTGACTTTCAGATGTTTGTTAGTAGTTATCACTTAAATAAACATCCTTAGACAATTTGCTTGTAATTGGAAATTGTTCTTAAGAACTCATTTCCTCCTCCATATTTCAAATGTAAAAAATTACTAAACACACAATATAGTTGTTCATTCTATCTTTCAATGTCAAAATTGAAATCTCCTTAAAACTTCCCTGGGCAGCTCAAAGTTATATTATATGGTATTACAAAAGACTGAAATAGGTAATTAAAGTCTAACTTGTTGGACAGATATTTTAATAGCCTAATTTATTACTTAAATTTTATGTGTTTTGGTAATTTATGATTTCAGTGAAATATACAAATACTTTAAAAATACTAAAAAATAAACAAAACCTTTAAAATTAAATTCTGTTATATATGTTTGTGGCATTTCATTTATTTTGTTTTATTTATGAGGCAAATTGAAGCAATATATTTTATCTCCTTTTAGGGGAAACAGGCACGCAGGTTAGTGCACATATTGAAGATGGAATATTAACAGCTGCTATCAGAACATCTGATGATACTTATATAGTAGAACCTTCCTGGAGACATATGACTTATGAAGATAATTCATCGATGATTGTTTACAGAGGTTCTGATGTAAAATACAGTTGGGAAACAATGGAAACTGGAAAGAAATTGTAAGAATTAAAACTGGAATTATTTTTCTAAATTTTTTCCACAGTCATGCATTTTGTTTACTACGATTTTTATTTATAGGACCAAATTCTGCACATATGTGAAAGAGGAAGGTAATGTTTCTATTATAGAAGATGATACAGCAACTGAAGAACCTGAAATTAGAAGTAAAAGGCAGGCTATTGACCCTTATAATTGGGAACCTGTACAGACAAGATGTTCACTGCTACTTGTAGCTGATTTCCGTTTTTATGAAAATATGGGTGGCAGTAATTTGAAAGGAACTATAAACTTTTTGGTAAAATTATGACTCTTGTTTTATTTATTGATTTCAAAGTTTAAGTTTACTATAATTTGAAGTTTATTTATTTATTCATTTATTTTCAGATATCATTAATTGACCGAGTCAATAAGATATTTTTAGAAACTGAATGGAAAGATAGTGAAAAACAATCTGGCTTCAGTGGAATGGGTTTTGTGATCCAAGAAGTGATGGTTCACACTGAACCTACTCCTGTTAGTCGTGGTGAAACACATTATAATATGGCAGGGGCATCATGGAATGTTCGAGACTTGTTGGAAGTAATTTTTATATTGTGAAATTAATGTATAATTTAAAAAAAAATAAATGTAATAGAAATGCTGTCTTAATGTTACACTAAATAATTAATATTTTTAAGGATCTGTATTTTTATCTGATAATCTTTCATTCTTTGTTAGCAATCTTATGTATGGGTAACATTGATGCTTCTATCACACATGGGATGTAATAAATAATTGAAAAGATAAGTTGTTCATAGTATGTAATGCTACTAATAGCACTAAATTACAAAAGCTTTTTTGAATTTTTTTCAATGATTCATTTGACATTGCTGAAATTTTTATAATTTTCTTTTTATGCATATAAAATTATTCTTTGAAAAATTTAATCATTCAATCGATTTTTGAAAATATTAAGGTTTTGGACAATTGTATTTACCTGTTTCCAGATTTTTTTTTTCAAGCTAAGATTGTAAAGGTATTGCAGAAAATATTATTTTTTATTTTGAAGTTGCTGTTATTGCTAATTTTATTGAGAAAAACCTTTTAATGTTGAAAAGAATTAGAAGAGACTTTTTCTCTGCTGGAAAAGGATATAAACGTTTGACTCAATGCAGAATTTTAAAAACTTTTAATGGAGTAAAAAAAGAATTTTTGTGATTTGTTTATTTTTCGTATGTTTTTTTAGAGGAAGGGTGATATATAACTATATTCGAAGCATTAATATTCATAAAATTGTCTATATGTTTTGTAGATACTTTTTATTAAAGAATACAAAGAATTTGCAAAGTAAAGACCAAAAAATATGTAGAAATAAAATTGTTTAGCTTCTCTCCATTTAAATAATTTTCTAAAAAGCATTAATTATTAATAAAGAATTTTAATAGTTTTTAACTAACTTAGTGGCAAAAAAATTATACAGAGGAACATTGATTATTTTTGTATTTGGTTTCATCATTAGAGTCAAGAAATATGATTTTCAGAAACATTCAGCATCATATCAATATTGCTCATTGAACTATATTTGTAACGTTGATGACTTCGAAAACCATCACTGTATTTAAAACACTAGCATAAAGGTCCAGAAATTATTATTTATCTTTGAATGGCAAATATCAAATGTTAACAAATCGCCGTATAAACGTTTTAGGGTGCTTCATTAGAAGGTTTTATAATGCACTTAATTTAACACTTTGCTCAAATAATTAATGAGGTTTCATGACATTATTTGAAAATTTTGGATGAGGCCTCATCATGTCACTAAAAACTGTATTCGATCAATGAAAAAAACATGTAAAAAATTTAAGTGACAAATTGGTATCAAACAGAAGATTTAATCGAAAACGAATATAGCAATCGTCAAATGACTTGCCTAAGGAAAATGATGTTCATATGTATTCAGAACCATTATCTCTCAAAAATGTTTTTTTCATCATTTTAAAACTCAAACAATTACCTTTTTATAATGAAATTTATTTCATTTTCTTAACTCTTTCTTAATTTTTAATATTTATTTTATTAATTTGGTATCTAGTCTGTAATACTGCACCAAGTGTTATGATGGAATTCAAACTTATTTACAAAAACTTTAAATCGTATGTTTTCATTAGTGTAAAACGTAGTTCTCTTCGGACATTAAATTTCAGTGTAGGATTTTCGTTTCCGCTTTTATTTCGTATGATATACGATCCTTTTAATTTGTATACGCATTAATTTGTAGTTATTGTTTCAATTAAATTTTTGTTTTTTCAGCCATATTAAACAACACAGAAAACAATTTTTTTAAAAGTATATTCCATATTAATTTGTTAAACAGCCTTAAAAAGTCAATAATTTGGTCAAAAAGGTTTAAAGGCCAAAAAGTGGCTGTTTTCCTCCCTTTTTTTAAACCAATGTGATAAAAATACCAAAATGACCTTTTTTTTTATATAAATAAGCAAATAAGAAAACAGATTTTATTAAAAATATTGCCAATCCAAAGTTGTCTAGCTGTTACATTTCCAAATTTTTTATGAACTTGGTTATTGCCACATTAATATATTTATTGGTAGGTACAATGACTAAGTATCACATATTCTGAAATAATTCATCATTTATTTATTTTATATTTCAATACTTCCCTATCTTAAGGGGAAATTATTAATTTCTTCATAGTAATAATTACAAGATATCTCAATCATTGCATTCATCTTTGTTATTTTTTTCTCCTTAGGTGTTTTCTCGCAATTTGAATCATCGGTGGTTTTGTCTTGCTCATCTGTTTACTGACCAAAAATTTGATGGTGGTATCCTGGGACTTGCTTATGTTGGTTCTCCCCGTAGAAATTCTGTTGGAGGAATTTGCAGTCCAGGTAATTGTGTTATGTCTAGTGGCATTTATTTAGCTTATATGTTGTTATTATATGTTGTGTTTTATTTAAATTCATATCTTTTGCTGTAGGTGAGCAATTTTTTTAAAATAACTCGATAACTTATTTTACCGGTTTTTTAAATATGTGAATGATTGAAGAAGGTGATGAATATCATAATCTACATTTTATTTAAACCATCTATCGATTTTTTGAGCCATATAATACAAAGATAAGCAATTCTAAAATCTAACATTCTGAAACAGACATATGTATTCTCATATATTTCATATGTGAAATTATCAGTAGCCAAATAAAATATTTTGTAAAAGTCAAATTTCCATCAATTGCTTATGGTTTAATCTTACCAAAGGTGTTATTTCAGAAGTGAATTGCTCAAAAAGTATTTATTTTCTAACAGAATGCCATTTTTTTTCCCTTCATATTTTAAATGATTTATTGTTTTCTGTAAAGAAACTTAATGTAAACCTTCAAAAGAAACATATATGGTGGAATCTAGATGTATAAATATTTGGAATGCATTCTATTTAGTCAAGATATAAATTCTATAAATAAGGCATATCTTAATTTATTGTTTCACTTTTTATTTATATGAAAATATAAGCATTTCAGATTTCACTTTGTTATAGCTAAATAATTTTTTTTCTCAATATATTTATCATTGCCCAACCATTTTGAAATATGAGATATATGTTTTCCCCCCATTTTTAGGCTATGTTAAAAATGGTTACACGCTGTATTTGAATTCAGGACTAAGCACATCCAGAAATCATTATGGCCAAAGAGTTATAACTCGTGAAGCAGATCTAGTCACGGCACATGGTGATTAATTATTCCTGCAGATTCTTAGAGAAGTATTTTTTTAATTTCTAAGAAGTACTCTATTTGAGACTCCTAAATTACCATCCGAATAATTTTATGGATAATTTAGAATCACTCCATTATTTTTATAACTGTGCATTTAAATAAAACTGTGTTATATGTGAGAAATCTTTTATGTATAGGCACTATATTTTTTCTTTTTATTCCACCATGCCTGCTGTATTGCAGAATTCGGTAAGTTTCCAATCTATTTATTTTTAATTTGAAGTATTTTTAATAGATTATCAATTGCTTAATTCTTAATATTTTTTCTAAATGTCTTATAAGTGCTTTTAATTATAATATATTTCATAAATTTAAATTTAATCCCCCCATCTATTACTTCAATAGGCCATAATTGGGGTAGTGAGCATGATCCTGACCTACCAGAGTGCTCTCCAGATGGTCGACATGGAGGTTCATTTCTAATGTATACATATTCAGTTAGTGGCTATGATCCTAATAATAAAGTAAGGCAGTTTTGTTCTGTTTTGTAATTCATAACTATCCGGTAGATTTGAGTATTTTATAATTTAAATTGTGGAATTTCTGTTTCAGAAATTTTCTCCTTGTAGTATTCGCTCTGTCCGTGCTGTTTTGTTAGCAAAAGCCAGTAAATGTTTCTCAAGTGAGTGTATTTTCTTTATATAAATATACATTGCTAGTAAAATTCTCTTCTGTTAAAGAAATATGGACTTTCTATCTTGAAAAGTATTTGAATAAGCATGCATCACTAATTAAATATTTTTTATCTATTGAGTGATGCTTCATGGCTCATATTAAATGAATATAAATTTTCTTCATGTAACTGTTTATAATTAACTTAGAATGCTTTGTAGAACACAAAAAGAAACATTTCAGGGAAGTTACAGGCTATAGTTTATTCTCAAAAATTAATTTTTAAAATTCAGTGTACCACTTTATAAGATTGGAATGAACAGTTTAAATAAGCATTTATATAACAGCCAGTTAGAAAGGGGTTAAGTAGACATGCTCTTTCCTACTAATATTTCTTGTCTGCTTTTCAATCTGTTTAGAACCTGAGGAATCATTTTGTGGTAACTCATTGGTTGAGGAAGGAGAAGAATGTGATGCTGGTTTCATTGGCAGTGAGGACAATGATCCTTGTTGTGATAGTACTTGTAAATTAAAACCAGGTGCCATATGCAGGTAAGAGTTTCTTTTATTTATTTTCTAGTTCTTAGATTTGTTAACAGCATTTAAAATAGTTGAATTAACATTTCTGTCGAGGATTTTTAGATTGATGAGATGCCCATTATAAATACAGATGCTCATAATCTGAATAGAGAAATGGTAGCATTCTATTTCATAATTGTTAATATTATTTCCTTATATAGTTTATTTCCGTGTGGATAATTTTTTTTATTTAAGAGAAGGAGCTCTTTGATTGTATCTTTTTACAAATGTTTCATAACAAATATATTTATCAGAAAATTCTAATGCAGTGAATCTGAGAGTTATATAAACAGACGATTTTTAAAAAAATAACGGCTGAAAAAATTGCTAAATAATTACGATTAAAACGAATAGCATATCGAATCACAACATAAAAGTATTACAGTGGAGAATTATCAGGCTTATATCTCAAATTTTTTTAAATCATCGAATCAAAAAAATTTATATATTCTACATTCTTTACATCCAACATAACCATTACGAAATATAAAATTACGGCTTATTTTTCAGTTTACAAATGTTTACAAATTCAGTTTACAAGTTATCGAAAATGTCTCGTAACGTTCTACTTTATGCAGTTGATATAGCTGAAATTTGGTATTTAAAAATTCAAAATGTTTCATTTTCTAATACTACTGAATAAATGGAACTTAGATTTGAAATTCTATTGAAAAGTGATAATGCGATTTCCAAGAAGCGTTTAGGTCTACAAAAAAGACTTGTCAGCGATCAGTAGAGAGATTTTATGGTCAATTATCAACCCCAAATCAAAGGCGGATACAGACTAAAATTTTAGGCTGGGTCGTGCAAGAATATAGTCTTCAGTTTTCAAAATAGTGTGAAAATTTTCTAGATGTAAAATAAATAAATAAATAAATGCCAAAACGAATGGGAAACAACTGTTTAGAATTAAACTGTGTGCTTATGCACCTAATTACTTTATTTTCAAGGCGAAATTAGAGCTTATATTTTCTAACTTTTGTTTATTAGTTTTGTAGGAAAATAAGAGATTATCAGTGTAAATTGTTGTTTAAAGATCCCATGTTTGTCAACCGTTAATGTTAAATTCACCCCATGCTTCGACAATATAATACTCTTTATACAAAATATAGTGTATAGGGCGACTTTGATAATATATAACTTGTAATAACCTATTATAGACTCGCCGGTATGACTCGACTGTATAGAATGTATTATGCCTATTGTTAACAATGGAGGCTTTTTTATAAAAATTTTTTTAATAAATTCTTAAAGATTGTATAAATAAGGCTACAAAAAGAAGGATTATATATATAAAAAATGTAACTCTTTTCTTGTACTATTAGCATAAGATATCCAAAACACTATTACAATATCGTAAAATTGACTGACATTCAGAATATATATATATACACACACACAGGTAAATTAAATATAACCCGGTTAACGGCTCATGTACGATAAATCGTACGGCAGCATTTCTTCCGAACTACAAACTATTCTCTTATCTTTGGAGGATGTGGTCATGGTCTCCCCTCATATTCGTCCCTGCCTAAAAGATGTCTTTTTATGAAACTACAAAGACTTGGAATAAGAAAAATTTCTTATTCCAAGATGTGCGATTTTCCAGCATATAGAAAAACAAAATTAAAAAATGTCACAGAATGTATTGATACCTTTTCTAAAATTGCATCATAGAAAAGCAAGCATTCGTTGGGTTAAAAGGAAAAAAAATACTCATGAGTTGGACGGATGAATGGTTTAAGGTTTTCTTCAGTGACGAAAACAAAAATCAATTCAGACGGCTGGGTGTACTATTAGCATGATTTACAACGAGAGAACGTCCCGAGTTTTTTAGTCGATAATAGGGGGAGGCGGTCTTCATTGTGTGGATAGCATTCTGTTTCAACAGATATTGCTTTTATTAATGTTCGACAATGCTCGGAGGATTATCTAATGTCCCCAAAAGCTATCTACTTCCAACTAGAAACATCTTAAGAAAGTAAAACTAAAGATTCCATAGGGACAATACATTAATTCACACCTACTTCTAAGCAAGGGCATAGTTTATTCTGAATCAAATGACCCTTATTGACTGGCATGTCATCAATCCAGTTAAAAACCTTTAGATGAATACCTTCGGTCCTCAGTTATCAGCTATTCAGGAATAAATGTAACAATTGGAGCAGATATATTTCTCATCGTGAGAGACACAGTTTCTCCTGAAAAGCATGTTGTATAGGATTTTCAAAATAAGAATGGATTTAAGTTTTGAACTGAAAATCCGTATATTTTTAAGGAAAGCTTGTTTTTTAAAAAAAACATAATTCTTTAAAATTTATATGTATTTTATTGTTGTATATTCTGATTCCATATGCTTAGTAATATATTCCAAGACCACTGTATCATTTTAAACTGCTCTTTCAAAAATTCAATTTGCTTCATAGAACACTTTTTTATTTTTTGTTTATTTATTATTATTATTTTGTAATCACCATTATTTATTTTTAAACTTATATCTTCCATAGTGTTAGTCAGAATCTATATACTGCCATCATCGTTTTCATTGCCATTTATTTTAGTACCTACACATTTCTCCATTTTAACTATCATACTTTGTCTTTTATTTTCAGTGACAAAAATGCTCCTTGTTGTCGAGGTTGTCAGTTAGTTCATGGAGGTATAATTTGCCGTGAATCTCAACCAAGTGCTTGCAAAAGAGAAGCCTACTGCAAATATCCTTTTGCTGGTGTCTCTAATTAAATGTTTAAATTTTTTTAGTATTATAATTTTGGCTTTCGGTAAGATATTGCCTTATGAATTCAAATTTATTTATTTATTAAAACTATAAATTCGTTATTTGAATAAATAAATATTTATGATTCATGATGTTTATGAATATGACAAAAAATATGTTGAGTTTTTGTTTTAATGCATAGTTCACTTAACGTACTTTTCCATAATTTAAAATAAAATGTCATTAAAAAGCTATATATATATGGCTTTTTAATGACTTTTTATTTTAAATTATGAAAGAATATATTGAGCTTTCAACTTAGATTTTAAATTTTTACAAATGCCTTTGAGATATGCTGATGTCTTTACTTATATAGATATAAATATTTGTATTTTTTAAAAAGGTAATAATCCCAAAGTTAATCTGTTCTATTAAAAAAAACCTTTTGGAATATTGATTATATTTGTTTTTAAAAAATAAATGCCAGCAGATATCAAAATATTTCGTTTCGTTTTTTTTAAATTTAAAATACGTTATTACATGTGCATCTTTTTATTTTTTTTTTATTTTGTGTTTTCTTAACTTTTATTACTGGAGCTTCTCAAGACTGCCCAGCATCAATGCCTCAGCCTGATGGATCACCCTGCTTGGATAGGTTAGTAGTTTGTATTGCGTATATCACCACTAATAGGATAATGATCAATATTCATATATAAATATAGATATGACATTTTTTTGAAGTACAATGAAAACTTAACCTTGCATATTTTTTAAATCATTTTTATAGTATAACTATAAAATAAACAAATTTTTATTCGAAATCGTTTGTGTATGCATTTTGAAAAGTTTTGAACAGTATACTTCTCATCTTTGGAATGTTTCCTCCAAATTATCGTAGAATGTCGTTTAACTAGCATAACTTATTTCCGAATCTTACTCGTAATGCGGAACAGAGATTAAGCGAAATAATCTTGATATTATTATTATTTCTCTGTAGGAATTCATGTAAAGTAGAGACTGTTATATACATATATTACATTATAATTTTTTAAAGAATTAAATATTTTGGGGGGCGGAGAAAAGCGGTTTAGTTTCTTTTGGTGTAGGAAGGAAAGTACTGTACGATCCCGAACAGTTTTTTTTTTTTTTTTTTGCTATTGCGCAAGCTCAGTTGCAAAGTTGTTCCATTGTTGCTAAAGAAGATTACTATTTTTTTACTGTACTTTCTTTCTTTACAGAGAAACGATGTTATTTTCTCATTGTAGAACATTTTTTTTGTCAATTTGAAACAAGAGAAAGAAATTGAAACTAATTAGAAATAATTTCGTCTTATTATTTTTTATTTCATCTTTTCTTGTAGACATGTTTTTTCCACATTTATATAGATGTAATTATTTTTATTTTATGGTTGCAGAATTTTTTATTTATCACTGCATTTGAGTAAATCTTTATGCATAAGATAAAGGAATGCAAAAATAAATAAATAAAATAAAATATTTGTTTTTAGAACTACATTTGTATAAAAATTTAATTATGAATTTGCTATTGCTTACTTACAAGTTTAATTGTCAATTGTACCTACCTCAGTTCAATTTAATTATCATTTCTATTGGTTATTTATTCAAATTTAATTATGAACGGCAATATTTTCGGTTTGTGTGTGTGTGTGTGTGAGAGAGAGAGAGAGAGAGAGAGAGAGAGAGAGAGAGAGAGAATGAGTGAGTGAGTGAGAGTGAGAGAGAGAGAGAGAGTGAATGAGTGAGTGAGAGAGAGAGAGAGAGAGAGAGACCAGAGAGCAGTGTAGTGTAATTTACTGTATCCTCACTTGCAATTTAGAAGTTGATGCTGGTTATTCATTTTTTCTTTCTTAAAAGCTTTAATTAAAAGTTTGTTTGATTATGAATTTTTAAGTCTTTTGTTTATTATTTTAGAGGGAAATGCAGAGATGGAGAATGTGTACCATTTTGTGAAACTCTGGGTCTTCATTCGTGTTTATGCGACCGAGGTTTGTAATTTAAATATAATTTATAACATATTTGTTGTTTTTTATCTTTCCTATAAATTATTTTGTTACATACAACAATTAAATAGGGGGAAACTGTGCAATTTACGTGTGGTATACTCACTAATTTTATGTAATAATTAATCAATGGGCTGCAGTATTAACATAAATACCTTTAAATAAGTAATCATGTTATGTCCTTTGGATATATTAATGGGTTTTAAAATGCGGTTTTTACATCTTGTATATTTAATACCTTCAGTAATTCAGTAAAGAAAAGTAATTAATTAAGAATAAAATATTGTTTATTTAATTTCACTTGGAGTAAAGTATTACCTGGGATATTTTATTATCTCAGTATATTATGAGAAAGAACTGTGAAAAGATTTTTTGTAAATATGACCAAAAATATATGGAACAATCATGTAATTGCTATTGTCAATATATATTTTTATACATTGTATAATAAAGCACATTTTTTACTACCTCTCATGGGTTGTAGTTTTAGCTTAATATTATCAATATTAAAGAGTACATTCTGTTTTTGCACAAGTGTAGTTAAATATTTAAAAATAAATTAATAAAATATTCTCTGTGGAATTATGGCATTTTTTAAATATTTGCAGAGGAAGATGCATGCAAGCGATGTTGCAGACCTACCCAAAATTCGACTTGTAAGCCTATTGAACCTACTGAAATTCTTAGAGATGGCACTCCTTGTATTCATGGCTACTGTGAAAGTGTAAGTGCCTGAAATTTATTTATGTAATGTGTAGTTACATTATTATTATTATTATTTTGCATTTTTATGGATATTTTGTTAATTTTAAACTATTGACAACTAATAATTATTGTACTGTCGATTTCATTAAGTTTTAAAATGTCATTTTGCTATGCAAATTTCAGGTAAATATTTTAACGTTTATCATATTTTATCTCTGTTTTAAATATTTTGATTACATAGTATAATTATTTTGTAATCAGGGTGAATGCAAGAAAACTGTTCAAGATATTGTTGAAAGATTTTGGGATATTATTGAAGATATAAATATCAACACTGTCAGTAAGTAAAGTTTTTATATTATATATGAAGTTCCATTAATTTCGCTTGAGGATCATTTTACAGATTTAAATCAAATTTTGAATTATTTATGAATTTATATTTGATTCATTTATTTTAATAAATTCTAGTGAAATTCCTTAATGACAACATAGTGGGAACTGTTGTTATAGTGTCTCTTGTTGTTTGGATACCTGCCAGCTGCCTCATTAGTTATGTGGTAAGTTAGTTATTTATAAAATATTCATGTGACTTTTAAAACTGATCGAAATATATTAATTTTTAAGCAAAAAAAAATGCTCAAAAATACAAGATTCTTCAGAATATATGTAGGATTTCAGATGTAAATTTGCATTATTGAAAAAAAAAAATCAGTGTATTTCCTGTTCAAAAAAATTCGTTAGTTTGTAATTTTTGGACATTTTACTTTTTTTTACAAGGTCAATAGTTTTTAAATTTTCTGACATCTTTTTTAATCCTCTAATAATTTTTTAAGGATTTTTATTACATTGTCTCCTTAAAAGTAGAGTAATATGTTACAGTTCATTATCAGCTCAAAAATTGTGTCTTTAAAAATATTTATGAATTTAACTCTTTGGGATTTGGCTCATATTTAAATGTTAACAACTTCAAAATATGTTTTAACTATAGTCAACTTACATAACTTGCTTCATCTTTCAGTATTCAGCAATTTGAAATCTATTAATTTAATTTCCTGACGACGAAACGTTTCAATATTTGCTGAATTTTTTTTATATAAATTAGTGTTTCACATTATTACAAAATTTAATGTAGGAATTTTTGCCTGAAAGAGTTTGAATGTTTGTATTATATATTATGAAACTTATGCTAGTGAATTGAAAAGATTGTAACTATGAAAAACTTCAGAAAATTAATGACATATTTTGTATTATAATGATGTTTTTATTTCTGTAAAATCGTTTATTTATATTTTTAAAATCTAAAAGCATATTAGTAATATTCTGGAAATGTCTTTGATAATCTCATTTCAGTTTATGCAAAATAATGATTTTTCATTAGTTTCTTTAGATGATTTCTTAAACCATGGATACAATTCTAGCTGATATAACTTTTTTCATTACTCCTGTATATGTTTCATTCATTTTATTTTTATGCTTTACATGATGCAGAGTATACTTATGCCAACTATTGTTTGTTATAAATTTTAAGTGTTTATACTTTTTACCTGTCTTAATAAAAAAATTAATACACCCTTAAATGTATTTGGGTATTAATATTCCAGAAAACCAAATTTTAAAAATCTGAATTGTCCTTTAACTGATCGAAACATTTTATTAAATTATCGTTTTTAGTATTTATTTCTGTTTTTAGGACCGTAAAAAGCGGGAAGAATATGAAAGAGTCATTAGTGGCAAAACCAAACGAGAGGTCAGTTTTCCCCCTATTATTTATGATTATAAATCACAGTACATAGTGACAATCTAAAGTTATATAGTCTTGCAAAGTTATATTTTATATACCTAGTATTATTATATATTATCCTCTTTTTTCCATTTGTTATTAATAATTTGCTGTACATAAAATTTTCGTTTTATAATCTAAACAAATACTGAATTAAAAAAAATCTTTAAGTTTTTTTAAAATGTTACTTAAAAAGTTATAAAAATGTTGTTATAGCTTGCAAAGTTTTTTTGCTATCTTCTGAATTCGATCAGTTATTTTGAATGCATTTTTAATGTATAACATATAGAAGATATTATTGAGATTTTGAATTTAAGAAATACTTTTATTTTAATTTTATGTGAAGCAAAACTAAATTATGCTGAAGATATATTTAAAATTGATGAGGCTACTATTTTTTTCTCTTAATAGTTTATTTATTTCTGTTTTGATAAATGATATTTTATTGAATTGGTTCTATGTTTTATTTTAAATGTGTTCTAAGTGATGGTACTTAAATAAATTACTTCTTAATTAAATTTCTTCAAATATTTTTTTCTATTTGGCTGAAATCACCAGAAACAAAATATTTTATTGTTTTGATTGCATTAGTTTTAGTTTATTATTATGATACTGTATACAAATAATAAATATCGTTTCCAATTGTTATCTAATTAGGAGTTATTATTTGCAGAGAAAATTGAAGCATAATAAACTATTACAATACAAAAACTGCAAGTTTTATTAAGTAATTAAAAGTGTATGTAAAAGGATTAATTAGAAAAATATATCCTTTGTGTATATAAAATATTGTGTCACACTGGGCAAAAAATATGGAAGATAATGTATGTTAATATATTTTACAAAATGCTTTTATACTTATTGATTTCATTAAAATGTTAATTTTATTCTTCTACAAATTTGAATTTAAAATTATATGAAATCGTATAGTTTCTGAAACCCATTTTGAAACTCGAGGAACTTTTTTTCTCAATTTTAGAATCTTAATTTAGAGTGAAAAATTGAAGCATTTATAAAAATTCAAAATTATTCGCCTGTAATGTAATGTTATAGATTATTTATTTGATTAATTTTTTTATTCAATATTAAATGCATCTTCTTTTGTGCTTGTGGAATGTTTTATTCTCTTGAAAAAAAATCAGTCCGAAACGAATTATCGTATTTATGTGAAGCTAGTAATCGCAGGTTTAATTATATAATTTTATTGTTAGTTTATATTGTATTATTTATTTTATATTTTTCATTCAATCACTAACTAACTTCTTGTTTGTTTAGAGTACTAAGCCTTTCAGATTACCTAAGGAGAAAGGAACTCGTGTTATTCATATCAAAAGGCAAAATCGTTTTCGCCCAGACACAACACCTCGTAATACTCAGCCTTCCAAAGAGTGTTATCGTTATTATGGCGACCATAATGATCGTCTTTTCCCAAGAGCTACTTATAGACCAGAACCATCACCTCAGCATCATTATGCCCATTCAGATTCAGAATATTATGCTCCTCGTCATAGACATTTTCCACATGTCAGAAGTCATGGAGCTGAAGATGCTCATACTTATCGTCCGAAACCCCCAAGCGTTGTTACAGAAGCTTTTACGGCTTTGTGACATATGAGACAGTGTGTAGATAGGGCTGCTGCAAGAATTGCTCAAGTACAAGCCAAAAATTAAGTGCTGTCATTTAGACAGCTATGTGAAAAAAGGCTTGAAGAGCAAAGAATCTACAGCAGATACCGTCTACACACCATCTCATGTCTGTGATATTTAAGATTTAGTTGCGTTAATTTTTATTATTCTAAGTTTCTTACTCTTCGTAAGTATTATCAGTTTGAGTACTCGGTTTTAAACTGTCATGTTCCTAATGGTACAGTGTGATCCTTATACTCATATGCAGGCTGATAAATTAAGAACAATCGGTTCTTCAATTTATTAGCCTTTTTTTAATTATGATACTTTCTACTGATTATTGATTTGTCATGCCATACTTTAATTTGTCTTATTAATTACAATTCATTTAGAAGGAATATAGTTCATATAAATGAGTTATACCGATCACATTGTATTTATATGTACATATATTTATATTGAGCATTGTAATATATTAAAATCGTTAATCACTGGATTATTTGCATGTTTTGATGAAAGTATTTTAATGAATTTGACTTGCTTAAAGTATTTTGGGGTGCTTAGAGAGAATTGATATATTTAAAATTGTCTCTCCCCTTTTTCTTCTTGCAGTTCATAAAGAAGATTTTTACAAAATTATATTTATGTTATTGAGACTGCGAATTTTCGCACACGAATGAGTAATTTTAGAACAAATGGGGGACTTGTTAGTTTTGTCCTGTTAACTGTATATTTCTTACTGTTTTATTGTTTTCCTTTTCAGCGATTGTTGTATTGTTACGAATATCTAATTTACACTGAACATCCAATTTTTTATTGATGTGATGAAATGAAATTTTGTGCACCGATATTGAAATGTAGTGTTATATACTTTTATATGATACAGTCAAATGGTTTCCATTATGATGGACTTATCTCTAAAGTTTTGTAATTTTTTCCAAAATCCTTAACTTTTTTTAAAAAGTTCTTTTTCTCTTTAAGTTTTCTTAAACTAAAAGATGGAAAAATCAATTAGTCATCCTGTATCTTTTGTTATTGTTATTCTAAGTACGATATTTCATGTTTTAAAGATCAATTACCGATTTAAGCCTTTAACTCTATTACTTTTTTTGTTGAATTTTTAATGTCATTTTATTAGAATTATTAATGAAAATAATCAATTCTTTTAAAAGAATACCAGAAAAGGCTTATTTTGAAAATAATAATTAATTGATACTTCCCAAGAATGAATAAGTGTTTGTGCTTTCACTATTCCAAATATTGTAGCCAGTATTTTGAAGAAAACTGTTTCCTTATAATTATTAAATATTGTAAATACATATGATTGGATTTTCTTAATGTCCTATCACTGATTATTCAAATGTTGTAAGTCCAAGTTGTAATGAATATTTTAGACTTAAATTGTAAGCGAAGCTGTTGCTCTCGCAATTATGCAATTATATTACTTTCTCAGCTTATTTTGTACTTTTACATATTCGAAGTTATTTAAAATTTTACATTTTGCACTTCTTTTATGAATTTATTTTTATGTAGTGTTGATGAGAGAAACTAATTTTTTTTTATCTACGTCTGTTGTTGCAGTGCTTCCACAGACGCTGAATTTAGTCATTTTGAATAGTTCAAAACAAATGTAAATATATTCCATACTCACACACAGCCAATTCATTATTCAACTGCAAATTCATGCATTGCTGACATCTAAAAATAGGAATATTTGTCAGTATTTAAAATATTTATTAGTCTTTGTTTGACTTGAGTAGAGGTGTACATTTTTAGCCCGAAAAAGCATAACAGAGGCAATTTTCAATGCATTTTTGATGGATAACAGAATTTATTGTATGTAATTGTTTTAGAATAGTATGATGCCATGTAGTTTGTAAAGTATGAAAGTTTGAAAATTAATGTTAATATTGATGTCTTTGAAGAATTATATTGATGTGTTAGTTATTGGAAACAAATCTTTGTATGCTGTGCTTGTATACCCATATAAAATATATTGTTTATGCAATGTTTTCAAATGCTAAATTTTGATTTAAAATTATCCATAAAATGAACTTGCAATTGGTTTTTGATTAGAAAATATTGTCTTTAAAGTTTAAATGAACAAATAAGGCTACCAAATTGGTCTTATCATGTGATTAGTTGTTCTTTGTTTTGATATGAACAAGCTCGTTTTACAATCATGTAAAAGTGTGTAAATGATCAAATTATATTGAGTCAATAAAAGTTTTTTCTTGTATTGCAGAGACACTGAATTTTTTTGTGTGGATGCCATTAAAAACTTGATATGCATGGATGTGAATGCCATTAAAAAGTTGATATGCATGGATGTGAATGCCATTAAAAACTTGATGTGCATGGAATTATGACACACTTTTTACTTGTGACATATATTTTGCTGTCAAGTATAAAAGGATATAGTACTTTACTTCTGCACTTTCTTTATTAAAATTCTGATAAGCTTACTTTGCAAGGCTAATTTTAAAGGAAAGTGAGTTGATGAGTTATACTTGTTAAGTTTTTTAATGTTGATGTGAATTGTCCGTTCGTTATAATCAATAGAAACCTTTAATTTTAAAAAATGAAAGAAAATCTATTACTCAAAAACTGAGGAATGTAATGCTATAGAAACATGTATTGAAATTTCGTTTGGCCGAAAAAATATTTCAATATAGATACTCGTTTTTACTGAATTGCTCTTTCATGATAATTTATCCTTTTAGGAACAGAGAAAAGTATCATCTGCAACAGATTTTTTTATGTGAATCTTTGACAGAAACCCTAATTTGCTTTCTACTTTACACTTTTAGTACCTTAACTGTAAGTAAAATTTTGAATACTTCTATATTTATGCTATTTAAATGGGAGGAGGGCTACAGGAACTGGAAACAACTTGATTGTACAATTTCTTTAAATGGCCACTTTTCAAAATTTAGCTACATGATAAAGAAGGCTGCAAGTGTGATTTTCTTTCTCCTTTTTGTTTTATATCTGTTAAAACTTGCGATTTCCATTTAAAAAAATACAATCGGTATATTTATTGTAGAAACTTCATTATACACACTCATGTCCATAAATTAAGGATAATGCAAGTTGAAGAAAAGAAAGTCAGATGCAAAACAAATGTGACTGATCTGTAAAGCCTATTAAACAGAAGGTAGAAAGAAAAAAAGATGCTATATGTTTAAAATCATTAATAAAAATTGTGATTTCACGGTGAGAATGGACGTTATCATCCATAAACACGAATTCTTCGATCGGAGCCCCGATAGATTTCACCTGTCATGTTTTCAATTTGAAAATGCAGGTCAGTTCAGGAACAAAAGAATAATTCATCTCCAAATGAGCAATCTTGCAACACTGTAACGGTGCTTAATCGTGTTTTCTTATTGGTAACGGGTACCTGGCGCTCTCCATATGAAAGTCAGGCGATAATCAGCCTGCGAGCTAAACCTGGACTCCTTAGGAAGCATCGCACAAACCCACTGTTGCGGTGTCCACAATGCATGCTCTCAACTGCAGGCCACAGTGAGTTGCAGTAAGTGGAACACGTCTGACGGACCTACGAGCCTATAAGCCAACCTGCCCAAAGCTTCTGTACACGGTCAGCCTTCAAATTGTCGTAAAATTGGCTGAAGAGAGCTGACGAGACAGTCTGATGCTCTGCTCAGATTTCTATTTCTTTTGGCAGTAACTGACAAATACCGGTCCTCATGCGGCGTTGCAACTTGGAGGCGATCTGTGTTGTAACGTCTACTCACGTTACTGTCACCTTGGAATCGTTACCAAAGCCTGGAGATGACACTCTAGGCAATTATAAGCTCCTCGCATGCTTCCAGCTGAATACGCCCACATTCCAGACGGCCGATAATTCTATCGCATAAAAAATCATATAAGTGCATCCTTTATGTCATAATTATGCGTTTATTGCACTGAAAGTTTTATAAAGCGCTTGCGAAAAATTTTACTTCTTTGCTTGTATTTCTTATACATTACTCTCTTACAGTCTCCTCATTGCGGGGGCATCTGGCGGTTTCCTGCAATTTGCATATGATTTTTGAAGATGTGTGTAGTCATTTTATGGGAGATAAATGTATTTTAGAGTTCGATTTCCGCATGACTCAGAATTATCTTTAATTTATGGGCTTGAGTGTATATTGGCGAATATCTTCATATAACTGATAAACAATAACATCATTTTTTCAAACGATTTAAAACCTTAAAAATACTAATGTAATTATTATAAAGAATATTCTTTCTCTGAATTTCGCTGTATTTTAAAAAAAACTTAATGAAAAAGTGTTGAAAAAAATTTAAAGATTTTTTTCTCATGAAGGCACCCAAATGTTACGCTTTTTTAAAAACAAAAATGAAACAATCCATATTTTCCCTTTCGTCATTATGCTCTGAATTATCATTGAATAAAGGATGCCTTTGGAATGTTAAGTTTAACCTTTCAACTTTTGCTCATGACTATCATATTGCATACACTTTTGGAGCCAATATAAACATTTTAAATACAAGATGCGCTTCTCACAACTGTCCATAATCCAGGTAGATTATCAATGATGGAGTTTTTTTTTCACTGCAGCATTCTAGAAATGTTCAGATGAGTTTGAATAACTATTCTTTGGTATTCTATTGCAGTGAAATCAATCATTGTTTTCCAACTTGAGAGTTGACAGAAGGATAGTTGTTTCTTTAGTTATCTCTTTCCACTGGAATGCGATAGATGCATAAATAAATGTAAATAGTAACAAATTAAAGATGTAAAAATACATGTAAAAGTTATCTGAAAAAGTTAGGATTTACTTGAAAAAGAATCTTAAAATTTTCGAAACCTTAACCCAAAAAAACAACCAAAGAACAAGTTGTTAAGTTATTAGCCTAGCAATCACGGTTCAATGCTGTAAGGGGCTTTTTAGTGCCCAATATATATATTCCAGTTTGATGACCACTAAATGCATTTTTTTTATCAATCAACCTTAGAAGATCTATTATATTCCCAAACAAAAAAAAAGGAATCTTGTCTACGCATGTATATTCAGCAATTGAATTCTTTGATATTTGTTTCTCAAAGTTGATATGACAAAGTAAACACCACAAAACCAGTGGAATGATTTGACTCATCATTGAGCTAGATATGTAAATGATAGTATATGTGAAAATTCTATTTGAAATAGCTTGACAGAAAGTAAATTTATATATATATTTTTCCATTCGTAATCTATCTTTCTTTACGATTGTCTTACTTCCAACAAATGGGAATTTTTTCTAGAGATAATATAGCGAACATCTTCAAACTACTTTTAATGCTTAAAATAGTTTATCTTTTTATGCAACTGATCTGAATCGGTTATTCGTTTTGAATATGTGTTTATCGTGGGAATAGATAGATATGCAAAAATAAGTAAGAAGCTTATGAAATTTGTTTATTCTTATCTATATCTAGTTGTCTGAAGATTAATTTATTTCAAATAATCACTGTTTGCTGAACAAAATAACTTGTAGAGAAAAATGATATGGATATTTGAATTTGTCATATATATAATATAATCCATATTAATTTTTAAATTTAAAACAGTTTGCAGAACCATGGCCCAACGTCATGAAGAAAACACACGTTGAATTTTCAATTACACATTATCTTTATATAACTTCATTTAATTTATTAAACAGAGGAAGGGGAATGGATCAGAAAATAATAAAACGTTTTAGAATGAAGTTACTATGAACTAAGTTAAAACAAAACTTTAGAAATTAATTACGATTGAAATTAGAGTTTAAACTATCATTACACACACGCACAAACACACACACAAATGGATCGAAATTTTGATTAAGAATTCATTGCACCTGATGTTGTTTTTAGAAATATAAGCTTAATGACTAAGTATTAAATGTTTGAAGGTCCTCATAAAAAATGAACAAAGCTAAAAAAAATATTTTTAATTGTTATTGCATTTAGGTTTATTTCAAGTAAAAAAGAAGGATTTTATTTCTCTTCTGCAACTAAATTTATTCTGTAAATAGTTTTATTTCTTATTTGAATAGCGAATCGTATTTTCTATGATATTAGCCCTGTCTAATGGTTGTTTCAATATTATACGATTATTATGTATGTAATGCAACTGAAAATTGAATTTTAAATGACAATTTTCCATTATTTTTTTAAATGGTAGAATCAAGCATCCGTTTTTTAAAGTGATATATATATTGCAATGTCTATTATATACACTTACATGAATTATTTTTGTTTCTTGTTTCTCTCTATACTTGTAGATGGCGCTAATAAAAAGTGACAAATGACTGCAAAAAGTGTAAGTTATAAAACATTCATTTTTTCCCTTTGTATTTGTATCAGATAGATATCTAAGTTTTATTATTTGATCAAGTAGGCTAATTTTTTTATTGCTAAAATTTAATAATGCATTTGGCTAGTTTTCTCTCTTCGTAAAAATTGAATGGAACACTAAATGTAATCTTAATTTACTTCATTCCGAAACCAGATTAATTCTTCCCAAACAGTCACTAGCTAATTGATGACACATTAAAAATATCTTACTGTTTAAATATTTCATTCGAAAGACGAATTTATTCACCAATATAAAATGTATTTACTTAACATTTATTTCCTATTTCACTAACTCAAAATTAATATTTTTTTAAAAACCTTTTTTAATTCTATAAATATTATTTCCAAGAATAGCGCTAGACAAATTATAACCAATAGAATGATCGCTTTTCGTTTTCAATATTAATATGACTGTTAACTTTTAATACATTTTTTTTACATAAATATTCTTAATAAAATTTTTCAAAATCCTTCCACGAATATGCTACGTTTTATCACACGATTCGATGAATGCACTTTTGTATTAAATACGAGGTTTATATTCCGTTAAACATGCTATCATTATAAATGTTCTATGTTTAGTTAAAGAATCTTTTCCAGTTTTAGTGCGGTAAAAAAAGAGAAAAAATTAAGCAAGACAAATTTTCTTAGAAAAATTCCCGAAATTTCCCGTTTTATTTTTGAATTTCTATTTGCTTATAGTGACTAAATAAGGTACGGTTATAAATTTGCTACATAAATGAGTTACCGTTAAATCCTATAAATATATTGTTTTGCATATTTTTATAAGATATTTTTTTAATTATATTTGTTGTTTTAATCAAGCGATGTATATTTACGAATTTCGAATTGATATATAGAATTAATATTGGATTAGTCCTTAAATAATAGTCATCAAAATCAGCCTCTACAAGCCTTATACAGAATACATTCAGTCAAATGTCGGCATAGATCTGGCATATAACAGTTCGGAAAAAGTCGATGATTTGCATTTCAGATGTTTAGTGCAAACAATCTGAAATTTTACTTAGAAATTCTGACATTTTCTTATTTAGAATTATATTTATCAAATTTAACATATCACAAGTGTTGGCATTTATTTATAAAAATGGCCAGGAAAATCTCAGGCTTTGGAATGAATCTGATACTTGCACTTAATTTTCTCAGAGATTTCGTGGAAGAGTGGGCTTCAGGCCCAGAGGATCGAAAATTTATGAAACGATTCCACAAAAGAACCTCTGTACAATGGGCCTAGTGTGAAGCAAAGGAAATGCGATTTGGAAACTGAACCATTCCTTTAGCTTGGCACAGACGCTTAGAAAGAGGTGTAATCCTCGTCCTATGATCATTGGCATATATTTATAAAGCCAGTCCTAAAATTAATTTCGTGTATCTTAAGGGATGCTAGTCGTTATAGACTAAATATATCTGTTATCTAAGTATATATAGTATCTGTTTTTAATTTCATTGATTTTGCTAAGTTATATTAGCGTTCATTTGGAAGCAACACTTTTAATAACTTTGGATATTAGTAATTATATGCAATAAGAGCCAAAAAAAAAAAGGAATCGCTTTCCACTAGGAAGTGAGAATTCAGATAATTTCATTTAATTGAATTTTTAGAATATTTTTAATACATTAATTTGTCTGATTTTTCACAGCAATTTCCGCATTTCGCTATATTCGAAATTCTGTTTTAAAAAAGTAAATAAACAGAACTGCTCACAGCAAATTAAACTAATTTTTCTGTCCTTTTTTGGGCAGAATTCCATTTAAATTCATAAAACAAATATATTGTTTTGTGTCTATATCGCATACGCTTGGTTCTCATTATAATCATCGGAATTTGTTGTAGTCCGATATGCAAGGGGGAAGGTTTAATTTGGGAGGTAGTGACATAAAACGATTGAATATTTATCACCATTTTTCAAAAGTAATGATTATCAGTTATTAATCTTAGCTGAAATCTTAGTAGATTTTCAAATGAATCTACACATCAGAAACTATTTGTTATTAATTTTTCATCACTAATCTTTAAAGTGTTTTATTTTAGTTAGAAGTTATAAATTAACATTTAACACTGTTGATATCTGTTTGCATTCGTCAAAATGTAAATCTGTAATAGAAGTTTCTTGTTAAAAGATTTTTATTTATACTTATATGTATGTATTTAAAATAATATGTATGTGGTTTATAATGAATGTAAATGATGTGGAAGTAAAAATTTTGATTTTGATTATGTACAGCTGCAGACTAATCCAATCAAAAATTACATTGATTTGAAAGATTATGATTGATTTTTCACATATGATGTGCTGAGAAAGTGCATGGTCTCATCTAAAAATTTGATTTTGATATTTTGATGAATATCCTTACTTTATATCTCCGTAAGTCCAGAAAATGTTTTTTTTTTTTTGAAATTATGTCTGTATGTATGAAAAGACGATAATTCAAATATATAAATAACTAGACGGAGGAAATTTGTGATCAGTAGTGAATTTGAAGCTAATAGTTGTCTGGGTCTTCAGGGCTTGCTGCTCCCCTCAAACTTTTTATTCAGGGGCGTAGGCAATTTTATTAAAAATTACTATTAGTCTGATTGTCAAATGAATAAATTTGACAAAATACAAATTCTATAAATCATATTAGGTGAATATTAACTCATTGACTAACATAATTAAGTTTCATTATATTATTACAGTATTTATAAACTATGAACATCTGCTTAAATAATATTGTAACAAACTAACTAATTTAATTAATTAAACTATTATTTTATTTTGTATATATATGTATATATATTCAAAAAGTTACTAAAATAAAAAGATTGCTAAAATAAATTATTAAATGTTTATTAACCATTTAAAAACCCATTTTTTTTAAAAAAAAAATAATGCTATATTAAAATGTTTTGAAGATTGAAATTTGAGAAGTGATTATTCAAACTTAATAGTTATAAGTAAATTGACCTGTTAATTGATTTGATTAATTAACAAATTAAGGTATTTATTATGGTATGATATATGAAACTAAATATTCTAAAATTGTGCTTCATCGAAAAATTTGATATAATAGAATTAAAAAAATGCATTGAAGTATGAGATTAAATTGGTCCCTTTTAAAATAAGGGCTTCACAATGTATATTACTTGAGACAAAAAAATATAAAAATCTGCCATTATAAGTTGTTTTTACACCGTAAGGTATATAATAAAATCGATTGCTATTCTAAATTGTAGATCTATATCAAGTCATGTACCACATTCGCTAAAAATGTATTCTTCGTCTGTCTGTCTATCAGTGTGCGTGAGAGCAAGATAATTGTATAATGCATTAAAAATGTAAAATTGTATCAAATTTTGGAATAATTCCTTCATTTTGCTCTTAATGTGAAGTTGTGGCAGAAAAACAATGAGGGAATATTCCCATATTTGTTTGATTTTCCAGTATCTTTCCAATCAATCGTCTTCTACAAAATTCGATTAATTTTTTTCGATTTTACTTACCATTCTACTTATTTAGTTTCTTTCGAATTTATTGTAAATTTCACTCGTTTTGTTGGTTTCTTCGTCTGTTTTTGTTCGTTTTCTGAGCATTCAGAAACAAGCGCTTCAAATACAAGCAATAATGAGGCAACAGTGTGAAAGAATACTAAAAGTCAGCCTTACAAAAATCAAGTATTTAATTCGATTCGAAGTATATTGGTTTCAAATGACAATTATTTAAACTAAAATTAACGACGTCCTTACAAAATAATGTGAAAACTTTCTCAGAAAGTCGTATCCGTTATGTTGCGTAACCATCGTCCTCAGTGACGAAGGCCGGATCAAACCTTCTAGGAATTCTTAAGCAATATTTGGTCCCCTTTTCCCTTCCGAACTTCTAAAATATAATATTTTTTATTTGTATTTTAACTTTTATATAAGTTTTAAAAGTAACACATTTTGATGTCCTGAAATTGTAAAATGGTTAGTTGCCGATCTCGTTCAAAAAAGTCGGTTTCAGCATATTGAGTAAACAAAAATGCGCAACTAAAATTCAAAAATAATTTTAAAAAATTTATTTAAAAAATCAAAAATCTAAATAATATTAATTAACAGAAGAGGATATTTTTTAATTATAAAGTTCCACATTTTTTTTAAAATTAGAAAATAATATAAAATAAAACATATAGTTAGTAGTTAATTGGGAATGTGACTAAAACAATATTCCTCAATACTTGTTTTAAATTTGTATAAGTTCAATTGCATGATTTTTAAAGTTAAATGAAAGTACAAAATTAAATAACGCTCAAAATACGCCCTCTCCCAAAAAATATCTCAAGAGCTTATTGCCACTAGGCATTGCCTTCTTTGCATACTTTTCCTATTTAAAAATTTGGTGCTGTCAGCATTGATCGTATAAAACGTTACATTAGTGATACCAAAGTTCTTATAAAAATCATGATTTTTAAATACCTCAAAAGTTTATTTCGGATATTTAAAAATATATGTATTACGTTTATTTTGATTTTTTGGCGTATTTAAATGAAATTTGTTTTCGTTCAAGACTTAAACAAAAATTTTAAGTAATGAAAATACCAGCAAAAAATTAAAAAGACTGGTAGTAACTTTATTTTCTGTACAAGCGTATGAAAACATGATGTAAATGTCTAAGCTGATAAAATAACAAAAAGAAAAGATTTATTTTTTAAATGCGAAATAGTCCCCTGTTGGATCCTCTAGCCATGGATAGTTTTGAGGACAATCAACGCAAGTATGCAGACGTATTGTTTCTCCTGGAAGCTCCCGAGTGGTAAGAGGACAAGCGTTAGGCAGAGAGCAAAGTGGTTGTCCCTTCACTTCGCACTTTTCTTTCCATGGTGCGAAGTCTCGAATAGAGGACAGCTCAGTGGGTGACTGCATCCATTGAAGTACTTGTGTCATGGTGACAAAGTAGATGTCATTTTTGTCGAGCATTTCATCGACCCACTGGATGAGAGCATCGTTGAATTCTTGGTTAAGTTTCAACCAACCAGCGTGGAAGAAAAGACCAAGAGGAGCTCTGTTGGTTCTGTAATGCCTTTCTAAGTTATGGTTGAGGAAGTTGTAGAACTGTTCTCCTGTCAGAAGATTGCTGCAACTGTCTACCATAGCACAACCGGCGAGTTCTTCATCGAAAGATGGGTCATCTCTTCTGTCCAACTCATTCATCACCATCTCCCAAACTGCGTGAGATCGAGTAGGGCAATTTTGTCCGTTACCGTGACATCTGTGGGGCATACGGAAGTACAAAGTGTATGGCCAAAGAGGAGGGTTGCTCAAAGGTGCAGTGATGGTAGAGTCGTAAAGGAAAGCTTGTTCTTCCATCATGAAAAATTGGTTGTTTCCTCCTACTCTCAAATATGGTGCTCGAATACCTACAATTGAGTTATCAGTGATGTTAGAAAATCTTTCGATGATGAGCCGGACACCAGCCATTTCTTTAGCCCAAGCTTCAACGTTGGCTTCACTCCAGTATTTCTCATCGTTTCTATGTCTGTTAAAAGAAGAAAGATTCACAAATTTTAAATAAGAAACACTAAAAAAACATAATTTATTTCTATTTTTTGAAGTATCTAGATTGTTTACTTATTTTTGACGTTTATGCAATGCATTTAGCTATCAGCAAAATTATCATTTGGTATTTTCTACCTTTTTAGGAATTTTATTATTATTTATGTAATCTACTGTTACGAAATTAATATTGTATTAAAAAAATTGAACTCTATTTATACTTTTTTCATTTGTTAATCGAAATTCACCAGAAAAAAATTGAAATTCAGAAAAAAAAAGAAAAAAATTATTAATTTTATTCATAATTTCTATAAATAAACACATTCTCGATATCTCATATCTTTAAACTAAAAATGATGAAATGAATTTCGTAGCTTACCTTTTATTACATACTTTTTCTATCTTAATGTAATAACATAGAGTACAAAACTGAAGTTGATTATCTTTAGAAACGTATATTAAATACTAAATATAATATATATACCGATACTAAAATGTATGAAAAACCATAACCCTGTATGAAAAATAAAATAAAAACCGATCGCTGAAGCATGTAGATTTTTTATTCTATCATTTCCCTTTTTTAGGGGTAAACGGCGTAAGTGTATTTTTTAATATCAAAAAGATATCTTTTCTGTATTTTTGCACACTAAAATTGCAATTAGCATTCAGATTTCTTAGAATTTATTTCAGCATCGGAAAAATATTATGTTTCTATCCCTTAAAAATTTCAAAATGCCTCACATTAGAAATATAAATATAATGAATATAAAAGAAAGGGAAAATAGAAATCATACGAGAGATTATGAGTGATGAATTAAAATATTGTTTTCATGCAAAATTTACAGTTTTATACATCGATTTAAATGTTATAATGCATAAAATAAAGCATGTAATATGCTGAAACTTACGTGATTGAATGTGCTGCAATTTCATGTCCTTTTCTGTGGAGTTCCTGCACAGCTGAATAGTTGGTGTATTTGTGGGATACGAAAAAGGTTCCTTTAATTTGGCATCCATTAGGGTTGTTACGACCTTCTCGGAAGATTCTGTTGTAGATATCGATGTTGTTGTTGTTGACAGCATCATCAAAAGTGATGGTGATCATCTGAGGAACTGTGTTTGGTTCCAGTTTTCCAGGGATTTGAGTTCCGTCAGGAGAACAGAAACAATCAGGAAGAACGCATTGATTTTGATCGCAAGGAGGAGCTCTGTTTGGATCCTTGTCGACAGCTGAAAAATATCAATAATGTTTAAATTGACAATTTAATGAATGTCATTATTTTGTATTGCTACAGGATGTTTTAAAAAGATACGTACTGCAAGCGTTTTCGTCGGAGCCATCTGGACAATCGGGTGCTCCGTTACAGAACAATTCCTTTTGTATGCACTCTCCATTTCCACAAGCCAATTTGCCCTTTTCACAGATGGGTTCATCAGTTGCGAGCAATGGTGTTGCTAGCCTTGGTTCTGAAAATAAGTTTTCGACGGTTAATTTTTATAAAATTAAAAATTTTTTACAATATCAAAGGCACGAAACATTAGTGCAGATTTATGTGTGTCTTAAAAAATATTCACACTTTTTTGAGTACAGAAACATTTAAATATTTCCAATATTATTTTGTTTCTGAGGCATCTAATAAACGAAATTCAAAGATTAAAATAAAAGAAACACCGTGTTCATGAAATAACATTTAAGAATCGTATTCTGAATTTTAAAACGCTTTATCAAGTATAAAGATTTTATTAAAAAAAAAGATGCGTTAAACGAATAAACAGATATACTTCTTACATTTATTTTTAATTAATTCTTTTTTTAATATAAATGTTTATTACGAAAATTATATTTTCTAAATATGATTTTTTTTCTTTTTGAATTGCAGGATTTCGTTTTCTTTGTTTGTGTCAAGATATAATAGCTTTACTGATTAAAAGTATTTAATATTTTTCCCATGTTTCTATCGTTAATCGTCCTGCATTGGTAATATAATTTTACTGAGTAATACGAATTTTTATGCAAAAACCCTGCACTATTTCGCTCATTTTGCATCATCTCGTTCATCACTGTTATCTTGTGCTCATTAATATTTATATTTCTCTTTCATTGTTGACTTCATTCAAAAGTATCAAATATCACATAGGAGCTGTGTTTTTTCGAAAATATTGCTTCAAAATTCCGATCTCACCTTGAATAATAGAAACCGGGTTTTTTTTCGCTTTGCAAAAAAAAAAAAAAAAAAAAAAAAACTCCTTTTTCTTCTAACATATTCGGTTAATTAGTAGACACAAGGACATTTTAAAGATCTTTATAAATCTTGATAGATATATAGCAATGAAGGTTTCTTTTCCTTAAACGATTAATAAAAAAATTTAAAAGAATTAAAGAAAAGTCTGAAGAGTTGTGGCGAGATATGCCTAAAATGGTTCGTAGGGTAAATGAAAGTACGTTATCCGATTCTACTTTTAATATCGGTATTTAAAATTCTCCAAGGATTCTCTCTCTCTCTCTCTCTGTGTGCGTGTGTGTGTGTGGGGGGGTTATATGCTTAATCATCAACCAAAAATTTCATATCTCGTTTGATATATAAGCTTGCAATCAATGAAATTACAAGAGTTTTTTTTGAAGTACAATATAGCATGGTTTTAATTTTTTTTTCTGGAAATGGGATCAAATGTCTCAAAATGGAATTGAAAAGTCTTGAAAAATTAAAATATTTTATAAGATATCAAATTGAAAGTTTTAATTTCAAGGGAAAGGCAAGCTTACTGAACCATTTAAAATGAAGCAATAGTTTGAAAGCGATATTTTAAAAATACCCATGCTGTTTTGTAGATAAAATGAAAGCCTATTAGTATCTTTTATATTACATGTAAATATTAATCAAAATTTATAAATAGTGGTAAATATTTTCAAGAAATCTTTGAAATTTTCATTGGAATGATTTTTTATTAAGATAAGAGATTTGAAGTTTGTAATTTTTTACTTCGTTTGTAGCTTTTGAACGTTTTGACTAGCTTGAATTATTATATTAACTTTTTTTTAAACTGCTCTGAATCCCAATTAACAAAAAAGAAGAATTTTGAAAAAATGTGTGTGGGGGGGGGAATTGGCCAATTTCCAATGATTTGGGATCCTAACGATTCTATGAGAAGGGTTGTTTAAGTACAAGAGTAAAGAGCTTTTAAAAACAACTATTTAATTTCTGTCATGTCTACGATTACAATATTTCTCTTTGCTCTTAAAATTAATTTGAAAAGTGAAAATGTCATTCTGTTATTCCTTCCCAGTTATTTAAACCCGGCAATTGTTAGTTTATTGGAACCATTTACTCGAAAATTGGATAAAAAATGTCGTTCCACACACGTAAAATAAATTCAAAAACTGGAATGAAAATGCTATTTCACTCATATAATAAATATTCATTAAATAAATTCGGAATGCTCTTCCTGTAATGAATTTTTCTTGCGGATGAATTTCAGTTCTTGTAGAGATTCGAAAAGGGTAGATGCAAGATTTTATCTAGCTTGAAACATTAAAATTAATGAATAAGATTGACTATTTACCAGCAGTATCAGACTAATTTACATATCTTGATTCGTATGGGTTACCATTATCATTTTATTTCAATATTACTCTGAGTTGCAATAAATAAGAAAGAGGTATTTTTTAAAGCTTATTTCCCGAAATTGAAAATTTTTAATGAGTTTCAAATGAAGCATGTAAATGCAATGAAATATCGTTTTTTCGAATCAATTATAGCGCCTGGGGTGGTGAAATTTGCATTTGAGCCGAGCTTCAGATATGAATTGAAATTGTCTATTTTCACTAAGCAACAGCAAACAAAATGCTGCATTTGAATTCTGTAAAAATGCAAGGTCATCTCAGACATATTTCAAAGATCTGAAATGTACTCCGTTTATTCTTTGTAACTATCTTTTGCGTTTCTTAAACAAATTCAAATCAGAAATTTTTAGAAGGAAAAAAAATGAAAGAAATTTATAGGAATGAATTGGAGAGATGCATTGATTTTACTCCTAATACAATTTTATGTCATGATAATCATTGTTTAAAAAATGACTGTTTCATTTATAGTGTATATAAAAGGGATTTTAATTCTTTTTCGTAACATTGCTTTTGCTTTCGGCCAAGATTTCACTTTCTTTCTCAGTTTCGTTAAGAGCGCTGTTTTCATCAGGAAGAAAAAAGGCCCATGAAAATAACAAAAATCTTTACTAACTTTTTTGTAGTTTTTTAAAAGTCGCGTTCCTCATTGTTACATCACTTCAAAAGTTTAGAAACGTTTCGAAACTTTCCATTTATCAAGCACGTTAAGAACTTCCTCATGTTGTTGCAACCATTTACGAAGTTGAAACTGATTGTTTCTTTGAAAGACTTTTTTCCATCTCATTTTTTTTCTAAAAAAACGACGATGAATTTCTACAAATGGTCCTAGTAACCTATATAAATACTCACAAATTTGACAAAAATGTGTCTCTTGCCCCATTCAGCAATTTATTTTCCCTCTTTTTGGGATAAACCTATCAGTGAAATGATATAAAGCCAGGATGAATGTAGAATAAAATAAAAAGTTGCGGTACGTAATGTGGCAATTTACGACTCAGTTACCAAATTTTGATAAAAGTGAAAAACAGGCTTTTCTTACAGCAATACTGAAAAAAAGATATAACTATTTTTATCGAACCCTGAGGATAAAAAGAAGGTTATAGGAAACGAATTACATTGTCAACGTTAATCTGTTTCGTGATAAGAAAGAGGAAACAAAATGACTACCTGTTTCCTTGTTGAAGAAAAAAGAAATAACGATCTAAAGATCTTTTAAACTGTAACACACCCAGAAACCGCGAAAATTATTTAGTAGCAGCTCATGCGTCTTTCTTTTTCCCCCTTTTAAGTACGTTTTACTTTTTCAACTCAGTTTGCTGAGCCAATTAATTGGTACATTCGGTTTTTACCTTTCTCGAATTTTCTATAAAATGAATAATTCCTTTGTTTTTTTCTTCTATGAATTGTTTATATTTGTGTACTAAATTATATTTTATTAAAAAATTATCGCTTATAATTTGGAAATGTTGAAAATTCATCATGTTAGCATCCATCCAATCATAATTTAAATAAATAATCTCGAATAAAAAACATACACTGAATATTTATTTTTTAAGACTCTAAAATATTATCTATCATTCTATCTTTTCTATTAAGTAGTTAATTTTAATTAGAAGAACATTATTATAATTTTTTCGAAAGCTTGTAAGAGTCTGTAAGGACTTCTATAGATATCCTAAAGTTTAGATTTCTACAGGAAATCCCCTGGAAGTAAAAATTATCCTCATAAGAATGTACAGTTGATTCATTCTTTGAAATTTTTTGTATAAAATTATAAAAGATCTTTATAGTTCTACAGAAAATTTCTCCTAAATTTATATATTGTAGCAATTGAAGATAGTATTCACATTTCTAGTAATAATTATACATGCATAAGTTATTAAATGAAAAATAAAATAAAACAATTTAAAGTTTATATTCAATTGAAAAATGATCATTATGATTTAAGCAAATGCTCGCTTTTTCTTAATACGAAGAAATTCGAAGAAGATGCACTTATTTCTCAAGGTAGGTGAAAATCTCAATCACTTATTTCTCAAGCCAGACTTAAATTAATTCAAGAAGAACATTTCTAATAGCATTCAGACTATTTATTTCTCGGTAATGATTGGTGTATGCTACATGATAAAAGAGCTTTCGGAATGAATGACTCAATAGCATTTAGTTCTGAATTACAATTGTTTTGATTGTCGCACCACTAACGGCGGAAGTTGAACATCTGTTTTATTTTACGTATACTTCTTCATTCTGATCGACTCTTGAAAGCTTTCAAATGTTGTGAAGCATTTGTTTGTTTTTATGTGCTGCCATTTACAGAAAGCATTCCTCGAAATCAAAATCTAGGTTTTGTACAAAGCTTCAATAGTGACAACTGTTTTTGAAACGAAGACAAACTGAATTGTACAGTGAGGAAACTGAAATGTATAAGCAAGCAAAATTTAATTGAATTCTGTTACACGGAGGATTGCAAATTTCCCTTCTAGAAAAAAATTTCAAAAAACTGTTTTGTAAAATTTATAAATGAAAGAAAATTGAGACACAGTTATGTTGTTGTCGAGTACCATTTTCCAAAAATATTTCATAATATTTTCTGTTAAATATTCTAAAATTAATGAAAAAATTCTTTGATTTAAATGACCACTCTAATGAGAAATGTATAGCATTCGATACAAAAATTTTAAAAAATTGCGTCCTTAAACAAGTATACATAAAGATAATACAATATTTGTTATATTTTATTAATAATTTAACTTTTAAATGATTACTATAATTGTTTTCTATTCCAAATTGTAATCTAATTTGAATATAAGTGATGACCACTTATTTTAAGATCCATAAAAATAAGGAATGAATTTAGAAAATAATGAGCATATTAAGAGTTATAACCACCTAACAATTAAGCTTAAAGGGTGGAAAATCTTACTTTCTAACTGTTGGCAATTCTTGACATTAGCTTTCCAGTTACATGTCTGGCTTTCGATATCAAATGCCAATCCAGAAGGACAACGCAAAGCAAGAAGTCCCTGAACAGAACAACGAACTACATCTCGGCAATCTTCATCAGCTGTCAATCGGAAGTATTCGGTCGGTGATCGACCTTTGCACAATTCGGCATCATTCTGTGTGTCAGCTGCGACTTGCCTTTTAACCACCGAGGCGCACAATCCTGCAAAAAGATAAAAAGGAAAATTAGGAAACACATTCTATAGTATCATCAATAAATCCTTCATTTCAAAAGAGAACTGACAGTTTATTTTGTTGCTTCGTAGACCTGCTTCATATTGTCTTTTTTGTTTACTGTTCTGTTTCCCATCAAGACATACATCACAAAAAAGAAACTGGGATTCCAGTAAAAATGTCTGCCACATTGTATGAATTGAATAATAGAGAGAACTATTTTTAAAAGTTTGGCAGATTTAATACTATTCAACTGATTTTCAAAGCTCTTATCATCTCAGAAACAAATTATTTTCGCTTATCTCTTTGTATCTATTTTCAAGAGACATTACTTTTCGAAATGATTCATATCAATATTCATATCACTTTAGTAGATGATGAGTTATTTTGAAATTTATTTATTTATGAGTTATTTTTGAAATTATTAGTGCATCGAGATAAAAAATAGTTAAAAGTCTGTTTTTCCATTCCATATTGACCAAAGCACGGAACAAATAAATTCATATCTAATATGATGAACTTAAGCTAAACTATAACATACACATATATCGGAAATTGATTTTTTTTTGTAGAATGAATCAGGGAACAGTACTTGTGTACAGCCAACCATTCCGTCACCACTGAACGAAGCAGTACTGGCATGGAATAGTACTATTGGAATGCATTAATTTAAATTATTGCTTATAATAACATTGCTTAAAAATGTGTTTATGAAATAGTTTGATATCAGCTATTTTGGAAATCTAATATTTACAGATACAATTATTTTAGTCCGAGTGAATATTACAATACTGTTTTGTAATCGTCGCATGTTACAGTATCGGAACATCAATTTTATTTAGTTCCTTCGGAAGTATTAACTCAATTCGTAGGAAAAAATTTAAGGGATTTTTATTTGAAAAATATCAGTCTAAAAAAATCTGTCTAAAACGGATCCACGTTCCTGATAATGTTGTCACATGAAAAAAAAAGATTTAAAAAAAAAGAGTTTAATAATCAGTGGTCTACTGCATACTAATGACTACTACGAGCATCATATCCATGTCATCAGTTACTAATCGCTTAAGAATCATTTGGCAATATAGAATAATCCAAAAAGAGAATAGGTATTCTACCATACCTCAATTAACATAACCGAAAAGCAAGATAATGTTCTAGAAAGACTCGGAAAGTCTAAGCCTTTTTAAACGAATTAAATCTTTCATGCGTAAAAATTCCTTATTATATGATATGTAACTATGAGAGGAAACTAGTGGGTTTCTACGTCTATAAGGTGAAAGTTGTATCGTTGCCCTATTCCGGGTCGTTTACTGGGTCAATGGATTTATCATTCATGTCTTTTTAAGAAGGATTATTTTTTAAACTCAGCTAGAAATAAAACAAAGTCGGAACCGAAACACAAAGCTTAGAAGGAAGCATAATGATTCTCAGTTGAAAACAGGACAGATAATAAGTATTTAAAACCGTTGTTTAGATTTTTGTTAAATAACTTTGTAATTCTTCCTTTTTAATCCATATAACAAGGGATTTTGCTTTTGTAGAAAATAAAATAGGTCAATATCAAACCTTTAAACGCCTGTCCGTGAATCATAGTGGCATCGAATTATCGATTTTCAAACTTGTAAATTAATTATAATTAATTTATATTAGCTGATTAAATTTTGGCTATTTTTAATTGTTTCGAAATCAATTTGAATTTCTTTAAAAATCACTTGTAATCAGCAATATTAAGAAAGTTAAGTTTAATCCAGCTTTTTTGTAATTCACTTCAGAAGCCAGAATACTACTTTAACTCAAAAAAGATATTTTTAAAATTATGTAGGCATATGCCTAAAGATGAAAAGCCCTGTTAAGTAAAAGTCTTTCTTATGCAAGCAGTTAATCAAATTATTTTGCGTAAACATTAAATATTTATCAAATTTTATGTTGCATTCAATATTTTCAGGCACCTATATTAAAACTGAACATAGATTAAAATTATAGAATCATCATGTAATGAAAACATTACTCATTGGATTAAAAAGTGGATGATATGATAGTGAATAATATCGAAACGTTTTTAAAAATTAATATAAAGAAAAAAAAATCTCTTTTGACAAAGTAAAAAATTTTACTTTTTGAAATTGTATATTGATATTTATACGGTTAAAAATGTTTGATTACTCGTTATTTTCCAACATTAATAAAAATTTTACAATAAAATATAATTTAAATAAGGATAACATTCATTGTATTATCCTCAATACAGATATTTAATGTATTAGTTTCATGATTTGGATTTTCTACCCTGTGTAAAAGATAAAAATAAGATGTAATAGTTAAAATGGATAAAATGACAATGTAAAATATCTCATAATAGGCTAATTAGATAAAGTAATGATTCATTATAATAAATATAATGAAAACATTATTGTACTTAGATGAATAAAGGTACCTTAATACTGACAAATTAATCAAATTTGACTTGAATTCATTTCGTTTATGTTTAAGTTATTTTTATAATTTCAATCAAAATAGCTTTAAAAATATTTAATTTCAAAATTTAGATTATGTTCGAAAGACTGTCGATGCTGAGTTTGAGATTATAATGAAAGATATATAAAAAAAAATAATGAGCTCGGAAAAAGAGTTTTAACATTCAGGCTATTTTTAAATTAATTGATTTATAAATTATTATCTTGATAAGTATATACAATTTGTTGTTTTCAGTATTTTCAAGATAATTAATCACAATATATGTAAAAATTTCATAATTTCTGTAAACGTGCAATGCGAGCAGCTCTTGTAACAATAATAAAACATGTTATTTTTCATTAACATTTCAGAAATTCTATTTTAAGTTCATCTTTCGTACCATTTTACCTCGGAGATTTAAAATTCTGGGCCAATTCAGTTTGTAGGTCATCTAATCAGTACACTCTGATCAGTGATGCTCTTATTTTATGCCCTATAATTTATCTAATAAATTTATATTTCAAGCACGTGCAACGATATAAATTTATCTAAAATGTATGAGGTACAAACTCGCATCTTTTGTATCTCTATTTAGCCCAATCTTGCAATCATTCAATAGAAAATTCGAGAAAGTCTCGTCTCTTTCTTTAGGAAGAAAGTTTTGAGGGATGGCGCCATTAATATCTTTTATTAACGGCACACGCCCATTCTCATTTCACTTTCTTGCTTATTCTTTATCAGTTTATATGAAGCTTATAGAGAAAAAGAGAATACTCTTTTGTATTGTTTCGGAGTTCAAGAATATTATACCACCAAAAACTATAAAGGTAGCCCATTTCCATTCTAATTAATTTTTTTTGTCCATTCACGATCATCTTTTTAAAAGTTAATGTGTTAAAAGACTTTTAATTTCCAAATTTATCTAAATACTATGTTGATAGGCCAGAAGATGAGAAAGTTTTAAGGAAAACTCTAAAATGATTTGATATAAGAAATTTATAAGGTGTATACCAAGTGTAAATAAAAAGTCTCCTCATATTGTTTCAGTTTTCCATAATGAAATTATTTGAAACCATCTGTATTTACGATGTCTTGCTATATACAAGAATTCAAGACACTTGTG